>CABFVX010004430.1:0-62012 GCA_902151425.1 Timema shepardi | reverse complement strand
CCCAGAGCCTGGCCAAGATATCCTAACGGAAATACTACGACTCTACAAGACAAACCATATCACAGTCAGTAAAGTAATAGACTCACTGAAACCCAACACATCTAATGGAGAAGATGACATCTCATCAGATCTACTCAAGAGGTGTTGTAAAAAAAGAAATCATCTCGCTCCTATTAAAAAGTCCTTTGCCCAGGACACCTTCTCAAATGGGATGCTACTTGCTAAGGTATATTCGAAGTATAAAAGTGGGCCTGTCACCGGGGCCAGCCAGGAGCTACCAACCACCCCATCTCACTAGTCCTTACTTTATCTAAGCTCATGGAAATATTCGTTCTAAAAAGACTATTGCATCACCTGAAACAAAACGACCTACTCACGACAAGTCAACATGGATTCCTGAAAGGCAGATTGACCACAATATCAATAGTGCAGACAGTCGAAACCATCATAGACAAACTGGAGGAATGATGCATAACCACATTCATACGTATTGATTTTAGCAAGGTTTATGAATGCCTGAGACACAACTTAATAATTGATACATTTATATAACTGGGAGTGAATGGAAAAGAGGCAAAATAGTTCTTAGTGACAGAACACAAATGGTTAAACTTACATTAATAGAAAGAAAAAATTAAATCACAGGCATTACCAGTAAGAAGTGGAGTACCACAGGGATCCGTATTTGAACCTCTCCTCCATATATTTCTGACAAACAATTTCCCAGAATTCCTACATACATTTTGAGAGGCTTTAATGTATGCTGATGACACAGCAATTATTCTCGCTAACAAAAATAAATAGCTAGATGTCGACATATAGCTTTTGACATGGCAAAGCAATATTGAAAAATTGTCTCAGCAGCCTCCCAGAAATCAATGCAGCAAACTTGACAAAATACTTGGGCATAACCTTGGACAAGACACTAGCATGGAAGCCTCATATAGATAAACGATGTCCAAAACTTGGCACTGGCATATATTTGGTTAGAAGAACTTAGCCAATGAGTAATGCGCAGGTGGCTAAAATATCTCACAATTCGAATCCCAAAGCGCGAAAAAAAAAGTGCAATCAGAGAATACACTGGATTAAGATACCGGGACAGTTGCAGGAACACGTACAGAGAGCTGAATATATAATTATGAGTAGTTCTATACGTCCTGGAAATAATATTACATGCAAAGTCAACTGGCAAAACCAAACACGTGGACCTGCACCAGTACAATATAAGAAATAAGTACAGATACTCTCCGACACTACACCACCTTAGTCTGTATTATTCAAAGGAGCATCCTATTTCAACGTTCGCCCGGACTATCTTAAGAGACTCCCTGAAAAAAATTGAAGAGAGGCTTCTGGAACACCCATTCTGCACGCTTCTTTGAATGAAATGAGTAAAGTGGGTAGGAGAAAAGATGTCAAATATTGTTGTCATTAAATTTAAGACTATATTATATGCCCACATTCCGCACCATGTATCTAACTATCTCTGCTCAGAGTTCCTGGAATGTAGGAATGATGAGAAAAACGAACCATGGCAACTAGAAGACGTCTCTTTCCAGCATAATTAGGTACAAATTTACATGGCCTGTAAAAAAACTGTTTGAGTAATAACTTATGTATCAACTTTGAATCTAATTTTGTATTATGACAACTATCCAGCTTTTCCGTGATCTTGGGTAGCGCTATAATGAAATTAAATTAATAACTCTCACACTTAATCTATGCTTAAAAAAACTGGCTTGAAATAAGTTTTCTAAAAACAAATAAAATCTAAAATTCAAAAACCCCTCCATTCCAAAATTAGTCTCAAATGTAACTATCATTTTTACACACACACGCAAACCTATATTTCAAATAAAGATTTATGAAATGTCTATCTAGTTCAACAAATATTATTAATTATAGTTAAGAAAAACATCATTGTAACACTATTCAACAGAAACTATCTATTCCGTTGTTAAAATAGATAGATCTTCATAGTCCATTCACCATTGATTTTTCATGTGTTGCTTGTTTATGTCTCAAATAGCTTTAGTATAAATAATAATTATTATTAATAGTAGTAATAGTAGTAGTCGTCGTCGTCGTAGTAGTAGTAGTATTTAATGATAAGGATACTTTCTAGTTCCTATTTTTCCAATAGAGAGAAGCACATACTTAAATCTTCATAATATAACTTATTTTCCTGGATAGTAAGAAAATCAATTTCCCTTGTTTACAAGAAGTAAAATGCGATATTTTTAATCTATTCAAAGCCTTTAAAATCATATAAATTTATTTGAATTCAACAATAAGTAATAAATAGTGGTATCAATGTTATGTTTGTTTGTTTGTTTGTTATCATCAGAGGCAGGTTTTTTTGTTATTGGCGATAAACGCGAATTGTTTTTCTGTAGCTTCAAAATCTATATTTACACGTTTCACAATGTTTATGAAGTGATCCAACTTATTTTCAAATCGCGAAATTTTGCTATTCTTGCGAAATTTTATTATTCTCGCAATTAACGCGAAAAATTTAATATTTTTTTCACACTTTAATATTTCAATAGTTGAATTTCAAGTTTTAAAAACAATATTTTATTGAATAAACATTCCTTCACAGCGTAAAATTTGCCGCCATTTTATTTTCACAGAAGTCTCACAAGCCTTAAGAATGTGTCTGGATCATATATTTTGCGCATGCGTAGTTTTAAAACTGAAACAAGACTGGAAAGAAACGTGTTTTTCACCTCAAAGGTTTTTTTTAATTAACATATCCTGCGTTAATTTTAATACTCGCTGCCAGATATTTATTTAAGTTATTTTGGGTACTCAGCTTATTTTATATTTCACTTAAACCAAATAAAAATATCTCAAACAATAGATTTCAACTACCACATTTCGCCACCCGCCATCTTGCCGTCTTGGAATGATTAAGTAAATAAAACACAATAGAATTACTACTCATAGACTGCACATCAAATTTTAAGCCAAAAAACACTTTGCTTGTTGCAATTACTAAGCAATGTTCAAGCATGTATATTCTAAAGGTAATAAGTATATAACTTTTTTGGTGCTACACATTTTTCATATGTTGGTATTATATAGTTTTCTTTCGATATATCCCGTCACTAGCTTCACTAATAAAGCATTAAATTAGCGTGTTAATTTTTGATTAGATCATTATTTGCAATTTTCAACACAAAACACCACCATTTTGAAAAATTAATGAGAATTTTTAAAAAAATATTCACCATAAAAACCTGCCTCTGGTTATCATCAATAAAGAACAATGGCCAACTCACACATTAGACAACTATACAAACTCAAGGATCATGATACTTTCATGAGTTTTAACTAGACAAAACAAAGCTACCAACTGCACTAATATAATATGCCACAAAATTGTCGATCGCTGGGACCGAGTATCTTTGAGCAAATATATATATTAGTTTAGTAATAATTATAAGTATTTTTGGACAACTTCACTTATTAGTCTACATTAATTTGAAACTATAGTATTATATAGTATCAGCAGGATTACTAAGGATGTTTTCACTATTGATTCGAATTAATTTTAATCTTAAATTTATTTACAAATTGTTTTAATATAATCATTCTATTTTTTTAAACCAAGATATAGTAATTTGATTACTAGATACATGCACTCCACCCCCAAAGTTAGTAACACAATTATAAGATAAAAAAAACTAACAACACATTAAGACGTAAAATAATCAAAGATAGGCTTTTGAACTATTCACAATATCATATATTAAGATTTAGTAGTTAACATATTATTGGAAATTATCAGATTTGTTTTTGTATCAATTACTATTAAAAAATTGCCTAGCCTCTTATCACTACTAGATAATGTCATCTCTTGCGCATGATGTGCAATACATTATTCGCTATTAGTTATGCGCACCCCTATGACACACTACTCAAAACCCAATGTGAAAGTTGATCAAACTTTAAAGCCTTTTAGTTGAATGATTTGCCGCTATATTAGAAAGCGTTGTGATCATTGCGGATAGGTATAACGTTTTATAACAGCTGTTCAGATGTATAAGATTTTATTCCTGCACAATGGCTTCACATGTCAAAAATATAAATATATATAAGTTTCCAGATTGTTTTAAAACTGACGTGTCAATGTTTATACGCCTTCAAGTTTCGAGAAATGCGATTGTGAGAAAGAAAATACAAGAAAGAGAACTGCATAAAAAAAATTAAAGATAGATTTTGTGAAAAATATTTTTGGTTAAAAGATATTCTACGAGAGTGGATTGTAGCAGATAGTGATGAAAGAATTTTGTAATAGGGAAGTATGCAGTTCTTTTTATAACTAAGGATTTGTAATTTTTCTCTTAATTATTTACACATTGGTTGAACAATGTTGATCAATGTTGGCCATACAAAACTTCTGCTAGATATCATTTACCACAGCTCCTTAGTCGTTGGTTACTTGTATGTTTATTTAGAACAGTGATTTTTCCACTTCCTTAACCTTGGAGATTATTTATATACAAAGATAAAAAGTTTATTTTTAATTTGGAATGGTGCTCTAGAACTGATACAAATAAAAACACTGTCGTTTCTCAAAACAACAAATCGTTAAGAGATTTATGTTGTCATATATACTTGCAACTAAACGGCAAATCGAATGATATTATAATCATGTTTAGGCCTATTTAATACAATTTAATTTTGTAATATTCAGAATTTTCACTAGAATACAAATCCAGACGAAGGGCATGAACGACAAGTTGTTTATTTGAACACTATTGTTCGAAGTTTGAATTTATTTGCACATGAAAGGTTAGAAAGGTTAAGTAAGAAGGGAATGATTCTCAAAAACCTTATCCATACATATTCACTTTTTTTTTAATATAAAAAAAGATAATTTTTGGTATTAATACAATCATAAATATATGGAGAATCCGATATAAACTAAAATTATATTATTTACATTCGAAAATATTTGACAACGTCACATTAAAAAAGTAACACTATTAGTCTATTTGTTTAGTTTTTTTTAATGGCACTTGCCACAAAAGTATTAAATTATTCATATAGGACTGAAATTGCTCATCCTGACATGTTAAAACTCTCTATTGGTAGTAACAATCGATATGTTGCTGCAAATAATATAACTACAGTAATTTAATTAAACAATATTTAGGGATGATACTATCAATAATTGTGTTGGTGCTTAAGCCAAATATAGTATTTGAAAAATGTTTACTTAAAGGCTTGAGACTGTTGTAAAGATGAAAGTTACAAATTACTATGTTTAGATCTCATTTTTTAAATAATAAAACAATATTGAAACCTTATAAACTGTGTGCAAGATCGAAATGAGGAAAAGTGAAGGAGAGTGGTATTTATTTGCCTCGGTATTGAGCCTTCTGCAAGAACGTACACTCTAAGATAGCTAATTAACGTCACTCACACTTTCGCGTGTAAATTAATTTTTTTTTAATCCACTCAATAATCACACTTCTCATTCACTCTTCGCGTTTGCTTATTTCATTCTTGCATTCTGCCTTATCCCTTTATTGAAGGAAATACTCTAAATTTCGTATTCAGGCAAATTAACCTAAATTCTACTCATCAGGATTAAATCAAAAATTTCCTCAGATATCATTAGCTAAATGGTAGGACTGATTGATGTCTTAGTGCCCTCATACATCAATAAAAATTTTAAATAATAATTTATAGCCATGTGTATATGTTCAAAATTTACCAAACAAATAAATAGCATGTGATTTATAATAAATTATTTCAAATTTAAATTAGTTTACATCGATGAGCAAATGATTGATTGTAATTTGTATGTTATCATGTGTTGTAAGCTGTTTTTTTTATTCACTAGTTATCACATTCGGGATCAAATAATTACTGTCTATCGGTAAAATGTAAACTTGATGGTTCAAACTACTCTGCAAAATTTAAATTGCGCTTGCGCTATTCCGCAATGACACTAACGCCATTTGGCTTCAATGTCTGATCACTGGAACTAAAGAGTTGCCAGACCCGTTTATCTTTGACTCTGGTTAAGGCATTAATATAAACTAAGCGTAAGTCTCTCTAAAGCCCGTATCACACGACACTAGCTAGTACTTGAAATCCAGTGTACTAGCTAGCACTAGCTAGCACGTCATCATCTAGCGTCGTGTGAATCAGAAAAAGTATACTGGTTCTGCCACTTGGTACTGGCTACCATACTAGTTGTGAGGATAGAACATGCGCTATTTTCGTACTAGTTCCGACACTAGTTTGTGTAATTCGACCAATCAATGCCCGCTCAGACTATGTGTAGAGTAAATAATAGAAATGGCGCCGACATGGTCTTCGGATGTGATTTTGTTGTTGGCGGAAAATTATTCTAAACATCCTTGTTTATATAATACCAAATTGCCACAATATGACAATATATTTAATATATATAAATTCTATTTAAAACATGTCATCTAAAAATGACAAACTGTGTTCCAGACCCAATTTTAATCTAAATAAACTTGATAGCATGCCAAACTTGGATTTTTTTTCTAGAATATAAAGTGTGTGTAGGCTTAAAAAAGAACATTTGTGAATCAAGGATACTGTACTTGGACACCCATGGGCTTAGGGGCTTCTGACCACATCGTAAATAAATGAATACAAATTTAGGGAGATCATAAACGTTTGTGTCACCCCGAATGTATACTACATAACCTTCGAATGTATCATATTTAGCATCCTGCGACCATTATTTCGTCTTTCCCAACAAGTCCCGTGTCCATATTCTTTTTCTTAGGCTCCCTCTCATATTTTTCAATATCTTTATTAGCAATTAATGCAGCTGTTGCACCCGAAATTAATCTCTGAAGTTCCATAAATATTTGCACTAGAACCTAGTACCAAACTAGCAGCGTGTGAATACTCTAGTCCAGTTTCTATTATACTAGCTAGTATACAGATATCTAGTCGCTAGCTAGCACACTTGATTTCTAGTACGAGCTAGTGTCGTGTGATACGGGCTTAAGCAAAGTAGTATTCATATATTTTATTAGTGACACTTGCGCTGAGCGGCAGCAGCTTTAACTACTGGTAGGTACACTCTAATTTTCATAAAAAAAGAACCGTTTAGAAAATACAAACATTGTTTCTTATGTCAACATTAATAGCTTTTCACCATGTCATTATTGTTATTTTATAAGTAATGATAGTATATTTCAAAAGTGACAGCTGCAGATCACATGGCTTGAGGTTTGAATACGTGAACGTAGATATAGTAGTTTTTGTATCTGTACAAGGATGGCCATTCGTTTGAAAATTGGACAGTACAGAATGTATCCTAGTTTTAGTCCGAAAATAAAAATAAATAATATTTATATGAACTACAGCTAAAAGTATAAAGGGAATAGTGGATTATTTTTGTTCGTGTTATTTTGTAATGACTTACAAACAAGCGATTGAAAAACAATTATAAATCAACCCAACAATCCGATTAGATATTTTATTTAGTTATCTATTACGTGCACCAGGTTCATTTGGGGTACCCATATAAAAACGAGAATTGGATAGGGTTCATGAATGTACAATATAAATAAAATACTGGAAGAGTGTAAAACCATTACATCCAACTGGGATTAGAACCCCGATTCTCCACTCACCGGCATGCCAATCTATTGTGAGTGTGACTAAACTAGGGAGTCAGCAACCTTTTGGATATCGTGGGTCGAACTGGCTTGAAACAAAACTTTGCTGGCAAGTTTTAAAAGGTAGAAAAGAAAAAAATCATATGTCATGTATAGCAATTAGTTACCTTTCTATTTTTATGAGCACTTGTTTGTTTGCTAAATTATTTTATTCGATCTAGATAAAATGAGTCGGCGAGCCGAATCCGGCCCGCTGGTTGAAGGTTGCTGATCGCTGCCTTAGACTATGCGACCATTTATTTGTGTATTTAATTGTATTGTTATTCAATCTAATTCAATATTATTTCTGCTAAACATTGTAAGTTATGTACAGTCAAATTTCTATAAAGAATGTAGATTGGGCCAATGATAAATTGAAATTGTAAATGCAGCTCTTATTTTCAATCATCTTTGTCTAGGAATTGCATAAGTATTCAATATGTAGTTCAAATAAATGTCTATAAAAATTAAGTACGAACACAATATTATATTTAATTACAGTTTCTAGAATGTAATGTGTATTATATTTTTAATTTACTTGAAAAATGTTGACTCAACCTTAGTTCAAATTAATAGCTGTAGATGTCGCATGGAAGTGTTGGAAGTAATTGTTAGAGAGTAGAGTGAATCCTCAACAAATGATCTTGCAAGTGTTTGACAAGTTGTAAAGCGTTTGTTGTCTGAATTTAATTTGTTTAACAGCTTTGAAACGTTCGCATGTTATTTTATTGTTTGTCTGACGATAAATAACTCCTTTGATTGCAGTTTTTACATGTAAGTATTTGCTATTGTTATACATA
Organism: Timema shepardi; assembly: GCA_902151425.1. Classification (NCBI taxonomy): domain Eukaryota; kingdom Metazoa; phylum Arthropoda; class Insecta; order Phasmatodea; family Timematidae; genus Timema; species Timema shepardi. Next base: position 53,545 of record CABFVX010004430.1, on the reverse strand, counting down.
ATTATTATTGTTCAACAAATACAATCATGGCGTCAGATTTCGAACAGGGAACGCCTCGAATTTTGGGCATATTGATTTATTTTATTCTTTACTTAGGTTATACAGTCTTAGTGAACTTATTTCTGAAAAATGTATTTTCATTCAACTTGTTTAAGTACCTGCTTTTTATTTAATACATTTTATTAAGTATATTTCATGACTTGATAAACAACACAAATAGCCGCCTTTTCCTCTAAGTAGACGAACAGTCGGCTCGAGTAACCATACCCGTGAGAATTAAACATCTTGATGCTTTATCAAACGATTAATGTTTGTTTGTCGAAATTTAATAAGATTTTACTTGTTATAGATATATTGTACGATTTTATTTGTATAATTGTAACCTGATATATAATCCGTTTAATAGAATGTAATAAACAATAGGCCTTGCAGGTAGTCGGCGCAGTTACTCGAGTCTATTGTCCCAATAAAGACACACTTACGTTGGACATGGCCTTGGAGGTTATTTAGTGCCGGCTAACACACATTTCACAACCATATTAACATTGATATTACATAGAAACTTTCCCACTAGTAGTTCAAATGAATAATATTCAAACGTGAAATAAACTATCTTACACATGCCATTGTTATGTATTGAGTAGAACTTATGATTTTCAAAATCAAGTTATAGATTATGCTATGCTCATCGTCATTCTACTAATCCTTACAATGAATTTAAAATAGATTTCATTTAATAATTTTACTTTGTTGTAAAATTTGATATAACCTAAATCTTTTAAATAATTTGGAACTTTGTGACAATCAAGCGGAATGTAATCTGTAGTCACGCCATGGGTTTGTCCGATTGAAACATAATGTCCAAACAATTTCAGCAACTCTGTAGTTTTATGCAATAATGATCCATTTGTCTTGAGAGTATTTACTTTTCAGAACAGGAGAGCGAAGCCATTTGGCGTGTGTCGCAGAAAAATAAAAACGGGCTTGGGTTTACAAAACCAGGTATCTTTTGAGCAATTAGGTATAGGCCTAATAAAACATAAGTTGCTTAGTGACGGCTAAAACCAACAAAATTACTATCCTAATATAAAATAAAATAACCGAAGTACAGTGTTACTTTCTCTCTTAATAATGTCTCAGTCATTTTAGAATATATTTTTTTGTGGTCTGGCCCACAAGTTCCATTTCATCCAAAGAACCTCGTTGTCGAAATCATGATAGGATTTATAAATATCAATAAGTCTGAAGTTAACCTCGGTGACCTTGGGTTAAAGTGCTCACCTCAGGGCCCTATGTCTCTGGGCTCATACTCGGCCGGCGCCGGTGAAGTTTTCTTGAGTGATAAAAATTAGTTGCTAAACTTCTTTCAGAGGTAACGTAAAGCTGTTGGTCCCATGTCGGTTGTGGTCATGTAAACCCTGGAAGGTATTTGAAAATATCCTCGCCAGCAAAATTGGTAGGTCTTTCGCTCACAAAAGTTCTCATGTGCTGTTATAATCGTTTGGTTCCGCAAGTACACTTTATTTTTACCTTTAAATAAATAAAAAATAGCCTACATGTCTTAAAGGCTATTTTTTATCGTAATGAAAATTATGTCTAGTCCCCAGGATAATTCTCGGAGATAGTACACAAATTAGAAATGTGTAAAAAAAATCTTTGTCATAAAATATAAAAAAACTGTTATTTTTTATACACAAACAAGATAGTTTGTCAAATTTTACAGTATTATAAATTTAAAAAGTTACTCACCTAGAGCACAGATTAACATAAATATATAAAGGAATGGGTCAACATAGATCCAAAAGTATTTAAGTAAGCCCCTCTACCCAAAAGCTAATATGTTATCACAACCTAACCTTTCTCACTCATGTGGTAACAAAATATTTTTCCTACACTATATTGCCCTAAAATACCATATAAATCTTCACATCACACTATATTAAATTGTTAATTTTAACAATACCTGGTACCATTTCCAAAATAATATAATTTTTGGGTAGAGAATTGCTAAGCCTACGCTTTTTTTAGAAACTACTTAATATATCTTTTACACAAAAAAAATCACCTTGTGTTATTTTAATAAAATAGGACCAAAAAAAAAGGGTCAGCCATTAAATTATTTTGATTGGTCTGTTAAATAACTAAACAAAATGTATTAATCCATCCAAAATGTGACTTTCATTGAGTTTTAATGGACTTGGAGGTTAGGTTAGCATAAGCTTTTTTTTATATAAATACACGAGTTTGATACTGAAGTAGGCGAGTCGAGCAAATATTTTTCTAAATTATGAATCAAATATAAATATTCCTAGTATAGATGTTTGAATTTTGTTTGTATCTAATATTCATATAACCTAATAATGTTTAGTAAAATTATTTTATTTATTTAAAAAAAAGCTGACTTGATTCTAATTTTTTATTTATTGATGCATGGGAGGTGTTGGTTTTGTTAGGTTGAGATAGTTGCTGATGATGATAATAATAATCTTATTGGTTATTGTTGTTAAAATATCAATGACTCCATTGAAGTATATTAGTTTCCAAAGTCCTTGGTTGCTATCCATCGATTGTCAGTAAAGTGCATGTGCTCAAAAGCAAATTATTTTTGGGCGAGTGCAGCTCAACAATGGAATGGAACAATGAAAAGTGCATTTAGAAAATACACGAAGTACACTACGAGGTGGAATCCATATTGCAACAGAATAAGAAACAAGATGCCTCGGTAACCACAGAAAGACTGCCCCAAACGGGGCACTGAGTATCCTCCTTCCCAATCTTGTGCCCACCTCTTTGCGTTTATTAAAAAATTTAAAGTTTTCAGGTTAAATTTCAAAATGTTTGCAATTCATTATGTTTAACAAGTTTTACAGCGATTTACACACAAGCGTCTCGCTCATTAGTTTCGTTGTTTTTTTTGTCTTATTTTGTTTCAACAATGAACACATCACAAAGAAACAGCTGTCGTTATCACATCCGTTGTGGTAGTGAACACGAATCACAGCGAACTGTTTGGCGTGAATGTTGGAACGATGCGAGCAGGTGCATGCAAGCACGATCATACGTGGTGGCTGTTCGTGATGGCAAACTTCCTCTGCATGAGCGTGCACGCAAGCTCGTTTGGCTCATGGGTGCAAAATGCTCAACTGGAGACACGCTTAGTCATCTGTGAATGTATTAAAACAAGAACAAGTTTAACCCGCCCCGGTGGCGTAGTTGGCTAACGCGCTTGTCATGTTGAGCTCGACTGCTGAGGACGGGGAGATCGAGGTTCGAATCTCGGTCGGGTGAACTGGGGGTGAAATGGTTTTCCACTCTCCCTCCACGCAAATGCGGGCTCACTTCATCTAATTCAACCTTCCCAATTCATAAATCCAATAGAGTAATTAGTACTTAAAGCGTATAACCCGAACGGGTAGTAAGACTGCTAAATATAAATATATAAGAACAAGTTTAATTTGAAAATATGTTTTATCTTTGCGATTTGTACCATTCAATAGACTGCTAGACTTTCATTTTTTGTTAGTGGCTTCTAATCAAGTGTTTCTGTCGTGTTAGGAATAATAGTTGTTTAACTAACCTTTCCCAAGATGTGTAACTTGAACCTCACACAACCATTGTGTTAGATTATCACGCGCACAAAGTTTTTACCGCCGCATATTTCCGGACTTGGGGGTCGTCTGGGGTCCCTTGGCTATGACCCGTCACTTGTTTGTATTGCAGAGAGTCCGTAGCCGTGTGTACAAACCGGCGGTACGATGGCTACGATGACTACAGGCCAACAATTCAACCTCAAGTGGAACAACCATACCAACAATATATTGCAGGTCAGTTGATCGTCTCTTAGAGTCCCACTCACAACGGAAAAACTAAAACATACCAGTATTCACTTTCAAGGGTTCAGCGGCATGGAAGTCCAGTTACTCAATTCGAAGCCGTATCGAAACTTGAATATTTTTTTGTTAATAGTTTCATGCTTGGAAAATTATCATAGTGTGGCTATTTATATAAATGTACACACTAAAATTACTTGGAAAGTGTTTAGTTGCTGTGTTGCGGGTAGTAAGACGCGGTGTTATTAATAATAATATTTTAAACTTTTGTTAACCATGTAACATGATTTAGGATTTAACTAACAAGTCGTTTGGGGCATTGGGGGGGTTACAATACCTTGTCTGCCCCTCCCCCCTCTGGTCGATTACACGACTAAAGAGAGGATGTCAATCCTTGCCCCATACTGACAGTAATAGCAACTATTTCCATTCTCGTGTTGGCGGTTGCAGGTGTTTATGGACCACCTGAGCTCTGAACAGTTGGTAGACTGCACTCTCTCCTGTCAAGGGCAGTTCTTGAAGGCTCATAAGATGGTGCTGTCGGCCTGCAGCCCATACTTTCAGGTAATAAACATTTATAAATTAGATGGAGAATTCAAACCCTCTAAAGTTTCTGAACACTAACTAGACTATTTACACAAGCTAGTACTACTGTGCTTGTAAGCTCGCAGGAGAAATTAACAGAGAAGTGATCGGCTCTAGTGGCCGAATGGTCTAATGCAGGCGTGTCAAACACGTTTGATCATGCGGCCACATTGACCATTGAAAATACGGAGTGGGCGGCATTTAAAAAATATTGTGACATTATTATAGTGAAAACAACTACATTTTATAATCTTTACTGATACATAAAGAAAATCAAGAATACATAAAATATTAGCCACTATATTTTCATGAAATAGGAATTGTTTTTATTTGTTCCAAGACTGTTAATGTCTTGTTTTAAGTCTTGTTATAAAGTCACTTGCATAGTTGAATTGGTTATTTTGAAAGGGCCGTATTTCCATACAGAATGTTAAGACGTGTGATTTTTATGGTGTTGGTTCCTTTTCATTCGCTTATGTGCGGACAAACGTTTTACATATTTGGTGTGCAAAAAACAGTTTTTGGGGAATCAAACTATGTGGAATAAAGAGTAAAAGTTTATTACGCCTACCTCGCATACTACCCCCTTCAGTGACCGCGCGCGCTACTCTTGTAGCAGAGTAGACTGCCGATGACGGGGAGATCGAGGTTCAAATCTTGTTTGGGTGTATTGAGGGTGGTTTATCCAAAATGGTCTTTCACCCTCTTTCCACACAAAATACAGATAAAGTACCTCTGAGATGCTTTCCCCCTCGTACCTTCCCCCATCAAAGTAATGACCATAAATGGGTATAACCTGAACAGGTAGTAAAACCAAACTGGGAAGTGTATCTTGTAGATCAACAAGACCCTGGTATTTCGGTTGTTAGGGACTCTGGGTGTGATGAATCAGAGGTCACTGATTGACGTCCTTGTCCGCTTGTAATGCTGCGTGAACCAGAAACCTGTGCGCATGTGTGTGCGCGCGATGTCCCAGGTATACATCCTGAGGTTGACAGGAAGCTCATTCTGGAAGGTCTTATTTCATACCAGAATCCTAACTGTAAGGTAGTATTTTGCTAGGATAAAGAGTCTTCCAGAACGACACACTACCAAAGTGATGGGTTTTACAACAGGTGTATGTTTTTGACACAGGAGCTGTTCCGACAACACCAGATCCCGCACCCCATCATTATCATGAACGGAATGAAGTTCATAGACATCAAACTGGTTGTGGAGTTCATGTACCGAGGAGAGATCAAGGTGAGATGTGAACCCAGGACACGCTAAGCCAATGAGATCAGGACTGTCCCGTCGATGGTTGTCGCATTGACTGATCTCTCTCTCTCTGCTACTCTAGGTGCTGGAGGCGGAACTAGAGGGCCTCTTAGCGGCCGCAGAGACGCTCCAAGTCAAGGGTCTCTCCCATGTGCGCACCAAGTACGAGAAGGGGGACATACAAGGCAGCAGTGAGCTGCAGCAACAGCAGCAGGTGACCGTAGACCAACCCCCCGCTTCGACCAGTCCAGACACAAACCCGGGAAGTGGTCCCACCCCTCTGGATACCCCTATCGAGACTGAGGGTCGTCCCACGCGTAACTGTACGCCCCTACATCTGCGCCGCAAGAGGAGGAAGTCGCCACACAACCCGGTAAGCGGGGCCCTCCTCCTCGTAACATTTCCACGGGTGGCGGTACAGTCAGTGTCTGTCGCTGAGTGTGACGGCACGACCTTACCAGAGATCGGCTGTTTCCGAGAACGTCGCTAGTAATTTAGTTTTATCCCCTCGGCTTGCTATTAAAAACAAATCGGGCACCAGAATAAAGACTGTGAGAAAAGAGCTTGGAGCCCTAAGAGGTACAAATTCTGTAGTATTAATAATAATAATACATTTGTCTCTAGAAATATTAAGGCAGCAAATAGACTTTTGTGTGACTCATCTTTATTTTTGTTCTAGATGGAGGATCCGTTGGAAGAAACCATCACGACTTTAGGTGACCGGCGATCCAGCTCTGGCAACATCCAGTTCACCAAGGTATCCGTGAACGACTTCATTGACGACGATGACCTCCCGACCACCGTAAGTCCTACTCGGCTGTGTGCTTTTTTTATCAACTCTGAACCAACAGTTTAACCTTTGCGTTGGACAAGGATGATCTTCCCTTGAGGCTCTGTTCCTTCAGAACTCTGCAGGAGGAGAAAAACGCAGTATTATAAAATATCAACACCAAAATTACCTTCCATGTAAAATATTATCTACCACAAAGACTTAGAAGGGGTTACCCTTGGAGAGTTATTTATAATATATTCACATCCTTTCCGCTAAATTTTCCGTGTTTGTTCTTTATGTTAGACATTCCTTTTTTTATGTCCTAACTAGAGATGACTCAAATTCATCATTTTACAAATTTGAATCGTGGAAAAATTCATGAACCTAAGAGGATATGAGAATATAACAGAATAATAGAATAAAGTAGGAATGTGTAAAAACCACTTTTTCATTTCAATTCAAAACCCGCCTCGGTGGCGTAGTTGGCTAACGCGCTTTTAGTGTTGAGCTCGACTGCTGAGGACGAGGAGATCGAGGTTCGAATCTTGGTCTGGTGAACTGGGGGCGGTTTTTCCTAAATGGTTCTCCACTCTCCCTTCACGCGAATGCGGGTTCACTTCCTCTAATTCAACCTTCCCAATTCCTAATCCATTAGAGTAATTAGTACTTAAAGCGTATAACCCGAACGGGTAGTAAGATGCGGTGCTAAATTATTATTATTATTATTCAATTCAAAATGAGAATATGAAAAAAAATATTGGACACAAAAGTAAGAAAACTTCCTTTGAAAGTATTAAAAAATGTTATTCGTGTTTATTTAAATAAATCTATAGCTTATAGTGTGCTAAAGTTACTTGTGACATCTGGGCTGGTGTTCGCTTTGTATTATCTTCTAGTTAATTCAAATACTTGAGATATAACTGACACCCATTTTAAATGTAATTAATAGAATAGTAATAGTTGTAATTTATACTATTTATAATATAATTTTGTAGTATAACAGTTTGTAATTTCAAAGTTGGATATTGAAAAACAATATTTATAATAACCAAAACATTTCTAATTGAAAGCTGTTCTTTGGGGAAAAAGTGAAGCTTATTTTCAGGTCTTTTGCGGTATTATTAGGAATAATAAGTTCTCAGTTTGTTTTGTAAATTTCTTAGGGCATTTATTTGCTTGCTTTTTTTAAAGTTTTCTTGAATATTTTAACACTTATTTTTAGTTTTCGAGATATTTTGTTCGTGTCTTAATCGAAATATTATCATTGTTATCTATATTCCATAGTGATAAGAATTTATTGTGGAGTATTTGTTAGTGTCACCAATTTAAGTTAAAAAATACAATTCCAAAAAAATATATATATAGAAAGAAAATTAAGCTTCCAAAATTCAGAGATTTTTTTTTTCCTAGAAAGGGCCAAGTGTTAGGATTAAAATCTTAAGATGAAGTCCCTTTCATAATCGATGACAAATGCGTGTTTGTAAGCCATACTCACGGGACAGTCAAACTGTTCATATACTCGTGTGTGCCAAACATTTCACCTGTTTGGTGCAGGTGACCTGGCGGTCTAGGGGTAAGGTGTCAGACTTCTGTGCTGGAGGTCCAGGGTTCAATCCTCGGTCCCGGCACAGATTTATCTGATTACCAAACCCTTCCTTCACCTCTGACAAGACATCTTGTGAATGTGAGGAATGCCAGGCCTCCACCGTGGTTCGGATCCCACGTTAAACTGTAGGTCCTTCATTTCGTCTCACAATCACCCTACCATAACACATTAGCGTAAGTGCGTATAAACCGAATGGGTAGTAAGACGCGGTGCTAATAATAATAATGTTTGGTGCAAAAATTGGACAATTTTGTGTCGTGGAATTCTGGCCGGTGAAGCGTTAAGGAACTTGTTTCGCCAACCTCACCTGCTAGGTTTCTCCAAATGATGTATTTCTACGTTTATAATAAGGTGGATCAGTCCGCATTGTGTGTTTATACATCACTGAAATATAGATCGAGCCGCAAGTTCTAAACGATTGGTCTAAGGTGTAGTTCTCTCCCACTAGACTGCCATTGACTGAGAGATCGGGGTTCAAATCATGGTCGAGTGTATTGAGAGTGTTTTTTTCCTCTGGTTTTCCACTTTCCCTCCACCCAAATGTAGGTACACTTCCTCTAAATTCAACTTTACTCATCACTACAACATTATCGTAACTGTACATATGAGTTAAAATAAACCCAAATGTCTAGTGAGCCGCGGTGACCAAAAAAAAACAACATAATATGGAATCTTCAAAATGGTCAAATCAATCATGATAGGAAAAACAAATTCCCTCCACCAAAGACTCTTAAAGAAGTTAATATGTGTTTGATGTGGCTTTTATGACAGACATATTGTGAATAAAGGCCGATATTTTAAATTCAAGAACGAGAAATGTAGCCATAACATTACCCCACATATAAATTTGAGTTGATTTTATTCTATCATTTTTAGCCAAAATAGTCATTTTATTTATTGACTTTTACTACTGAAATGGAACTTTTTATTCATTGGAATCTGGTCATTGCAAACCGGGGTGTCAGGCGGTCGCTGAGAAAAAGAGTGACTCTTTTATAACACAAATGTTGTATCAAATATCAAGAACCGAAGAGCGGCGAGAGAGCGAGGAGGAAATCTATTGTCTTGTGTTCTGTTTCAAGATCAAAGTGGAACCCCCAGAGATCCGAGATATTGACGAGGAGAACTCCGGCTGGGGCTCTCACAAACTGGTCATTGACATGGTGAGTTCCAGCGGGAAAGCGCCTTGCTCGCGGGTACCACGATAATAATACTGGACCTAATTGAAAATTACCCAATTATGATTGTTGCCAGTCGGTTAGGATATCATAACTTACATTTCCTGAGCTTTGAGAGCTAAGACTCGAACCTGACATCCCTTGCTAGGGAAAACACGGGGGGGAAGGTTTGTGTGGCTGGAAAAAACCTGGAAAACACGAGTTTTGTGTGGCTGGAAAAAAACCTGGAAAACATGGGGAATTTCACCAAAAAGCTCTAGATCGCTGGAATGTTTTGTTAATTTGGGGGCATTATGTCGCAAGCTTTAAATTAGAGTCGATTCGAATCCGAGCATCCAATTTTACCTTCAAATACCGAACCCGAGTTTAGGAAAAAAAATTATGAACATAAGTGGAAATATAAATAGAATATTATAAAATACAAATAATAACTAAATGTTAACATTATTTCTTATGATCCATTCATTATAATATGGATACATATGGTTAAGTGTTACTGGTCTGGTCTGGTTGTTAAGTTACTCCTATAAACTGGTTCTGAACCATCGGTAAGCATTATCAGAGCGCTGAAACAAATTTCACTTGAAAGATCGAAGAAAGAAAAAAGTGTTTTAAGTATTTGAATCTTCAAATTTTGAATATCCTTTAAAGATTTAATAATAATGTCAAATTTTTCTTTAATTATTTATCCCAAAAAAAGATTGACACAAAAAAAATATACCACCAATGACAAATATGTTAAAAATGACTAAAATTATTGACCCGCCTCGGTGGCGTAGTTGGCTAACGCGCTTGTCGTGTTGAAGCTCGACTGCTGAGGACGAGTTGATCGAGGTTCGAATCTCGGTCGGGTTAACTGGGGGTGGTTTTTCCTAAATAGTTTTCCACTCTCCCTCCACGCAAATGCGGGTTCACTTCCTCTAATTCAACCTTCCTAGTTCTTAATCCATTAGCGCAATTAGTACTTAAAGTGTATAACCCGAACGGGTAGTAAGACGCGGTGCTAAGTATTATTATTATTATTATCTAAAATTATTGTGAATTTTTCTAAAAAAAATCTCTAACTCCCCTAAACATTTCTTAAATAGAAGTCTGGAAATTGAGAAACTTTTCTTTAAAACACAGGCATTTTGTAACGAGACAATAGTGGCAACCCTGCTTAATACAGAGGATGTGTAGTGGCCTGGAAAGGAAAAGTCGGGGATTTTGATTAAATTTCTGTGATTATCACATTCACTTAAAAAAAAGCAACTTTGGTTTACAATAATCCAAATAATAGGGGCCTGAGAGTTTAGGTTTTTTCATTCGAGCATAACTCTAGTCAAATATTTTAAAAAGTTCCCGATTTAGTCTCTATTTAAAATTTCACCAGTCAAAACACACATAAAATAATAATACCACATCTTTAAATTAACCCCAGTTTTGATGCCTGTAAAGGTTTATGTTCATACTTTAAAATTAAAAAGATGGTTAAACGGTGACCTGGTGGTCTAGAAGTAAGGTGTCAAACTTATGTGCTGGGGGTCCGGGGTTCAATCCTCGGTCCCGGCAAAGATTTTTCTGATTACCAAACCCTTCCTTCACCTCTGACAAGACATCTTGTGAATGTGGGGAATGACAGGCCTCCCACCGTGGTTCGGATTCCACGTTAAACTGTAGGTCCTTCATTTCATCTCACATTCACCCTACCATTGTACATTAGCGTAAGTGCGTATAACCCGAACGGGTAGTAAGACGCGGTGATAATAATAATAAGATGGTTAAAATATTATTTCTAGTAGACATAAGATGGTAAAATATTTATTGCAATATTGATCATTGATTTTAGACAGGTTAACCAACATAAATTTATAACAAAATAGTAACTAATGCTAGTTTTGTAGTTAAACATATTTAATACATGTTTTAAAAATAACTAAAGTGTTAAGTTCAAAAATAATCAAAGTGTATTCTTATTGTTAAATTTTCAATATAACTGAAATTATTATTTTAGAAGGGGGCCATTTAAAATAGTAAAAATAATTATTATTCAAGTATTTAGTGATCCACAGAGCGGTATTTATTTGCATTGGCCTGTCATGCCGGTGCAATTTATAACGAGTATAACTCATAATATTAAATTAACTAGTCTACTTGTTGATAGTAGATTTAGTAGATTACTAATATGAAATTTTGTACTAATTCTACCATTTTGTTAAAGTTAACGAATAATTTTTAAGTGAAACTGTCGATAGCATTTAAATTAAATAAGCTATATTTATCATTTTGTTTTAAATAATTGATTTGTATGCTCGTCAAGAGGAAGCTTGAAAATGACGAACTTACATAACTTTCGCTCTTGATCTCAGGCTTTAATGACAAGCTTGGTTCGAAATTCGCAGAGCCCTACAAAATAACATTTTTCTTCCATTTAATACTCACCGTGGTTCTCTTTTACCACAGTTGTCCCGTTGAGCATACTAATAATCTTACTTCCCAAAATCAACACGTGATTTTCATGCCATCCTTCCACCCCTCGACCACACATTTTTAGCCAAGGTCATGGCCAGGTGCATGCGCTATAGTTTGTTTACATGACACGAAGATGAAACTAAAACTAATAGGGGTGTGCAAAGTCTACTTTTTCAATTCGAATATATAAAATATTCTTGAAGCCGAATCGAAGTTCAAATATTTTATTTAGTAGTTTTATATTGGCTATTTATATAACTTAATGCACTAAAATTACTTGAACAATGTTTATCACACAATTGTTTGTAATGTTTTGTGTGAATCCAACTAATCAAGTAATTACAACGTGCAATCAAATCACTTCAGATTTTTCCCGTGTGAATATTAATTTGCAATGTACAAAACATCACAGAATGGCTATAATTGAACGTTAATTGAATATTTTAGCTGTCTATATTTTCATTGGTCAAGCTCTGAAGCCGAAATTTGTTTTGAAACTTTGCACACCCTTAAAAATATAAAATTTGTCACTGCCATTTTAAAATGTACTGTTGGAAGATTTTTTTTAATGGCGCAATTTGATCTCACTGAAATTTAAGTTAGATCGCAGAACTCAATATTCCATCGCTTTAGGCCGATATCCTTTAACCCCTTCTTAGAGTAACATAATTTCATATTGTGTATGTGTCTAAGATATTATTACATTAAGTTGTGATATTAACGAAATAATGTTTGTGTTATACTTATATATATGATGGCGGGAAAAGCCAAGGATTTTAAAATGTAGTTTGGTTGTACACTCTGTAATAATAACAAGTGTTTGAGGTGACCTGGCAGTCTAGGGGTAAGGTGTCAGACTTCTGTGCTGGCGGCCGGGGTTCAATCCTTAGTCCCTGCACAGATTTGTCTGATCACCAAACCCTTCCTTCACCTCTGACAGTCTTATCTTTTGAATGTGGGGAATGCCAGGTCTCCACCGTGGTTCGGATTCCACGTTAAACTGTAGGTCCTCCATTTCATCTCACAATCACCCTACCATTACACATTAGCGTAAGTGCGTATAACCCGAACGGGTAGTAAGACGCGGTGCTAATAATAATAATAATAATAATAATAATAAGTGTTTGAGTTGGTATCCTGTGGCTAAAGTCCTGGCCGCAATCCAGTCGGAAGGTCTCAACTGGTCCGTCTGTTGTGTTGCAGCCTGGAGGTGGATTCTCCAAGACCAGTTCGAAACAATCCTCAGAGTTTCACTCCGGCGGAGGTGAGTTTGTTATTCAGCGAAAGTGACAACACAGCTAAAATATACATTTATGTTCATTTGTTGTCATTTTGGTGCTATTAACAAATTATTGTTAGTATGAATAACATTTGACAATTTGATTCGTCAGCGTTGGACCGAATATTATGTCAAATCATGTTTGCAATATAACATTTTGTAAATGATATTTAGTAACTAGAGTAACAAAATCATGCAAAATAGAATGCTATTTCCCAACATAAAACTACTATGTTGGCCTGAATATAGTTCGATGTTTTTCTCCTAAAAAATGTCCTTCTGTAAACTGTACTCCTATTTTAAGCGCAACCTTTCATTTTTCACTGAGAGAAACGTCCGATTCCTACATAGGTCTATTTTTTGATTGTACTGCGGCAGGAATCAGTGTGCATGCACCTGTCTAATAATAAACTTTTTAAAAGAAAAAGGGGGAAATATCACGCTTGCACATAAAATAAATTTATGGTCAAAACAGAGAGGGCAGATTTCCACCCTGTATTGTAATTGTAATGGTAATTCAGTGGGTCAGTGGAAGAATCTGTTCTCTTTATCTGATATTTAAAAAATCGCACATATAATTGATCATGTTGACAAGAAGGCTTCCTCTGTGTCTAACGTAGACAAGGGAATGAGTAGAAGGCTTCCTCTGCGTCTTAACGTAGACAAGGGAATGTAGAAGGCTTCCTCTGCGTCTTAACGTAGACAAGGGAATGAGTAGACGGCTTCCTCTGCGTCTTAACGTAGACAAGGGAATGTAGAAGGCTTCCTCTGCGTCTTAACGTAGACAAGGGAATGAGTAGAAGGCTTCCTCTGCGTCTTAACGTAGACAAGGGAATGAGTAGAAGGCTTCCTCTGCGTCTTAACGTAGACAAGGGAATGAGTAGAAGGCTTCCTCTGCGTCTTAACGTAGACAAGGGAATGAGTAGAAGGCTTCCTCTGCGTCTTAACGTAGACAAGGGAATGAGTAGAAGGCTTCCTCTGCGTCTTAACGTAGACAAGGGAATGAGTAGAAGGCTTCCTCTGCGTCTTAACGTAGACAAGGGAATGAGTAGAAGGCTTCCTCTGCGTCTTAACGTAGACAAGGGAATGAGTAGAAGGCTTCCTCTGCGTCTTAACGTAGACAAGGGAATGAGTAGAAGGCTTCCTCTGCGTCTTAACGTAGACAAGGGAATGAGTAGAAGGCTTCCTCTGCGTCTTAACGTAGACAAGGGAATGAGTAGAAGGCTTCCTCTGCGTCTTAACGTAGACAAGGGAATGAGTAGAAGGCTTCCTCTGCGTCTTAACGTAGACAAGGGAATGAGTAGAAGGCTTCCTCTGCGTCTTAACGTAGACAAGGGAATGAGTAGAAGGCTTCCTCTGCGTCTTAACGTAGACAAGGGAATGAGTAGAAGGCTTCCTCTGCGTCTTAACGTAGACAAGGGAATGAGTAGAAGGCTTCCTCTGCGTCTTAACGTAGACAAGGGAATGAGTAGAAGGCTTCCTCTGCGTCTAACGTAGACAAGGGAATGTAGAAGGCTTCCTCTGCGTCTTAACGTAGACAAGAGAATGAGTAGAAGGCTTCCTCTGCGTCTAACGTAGACAAGGGAATGAGTAAAAGCTACGATACAAATTCTAAACTAACAGCAAGGCGCAACAAACAAATGACGTGCAGGCTGCTAACGAGTTTGGTGTTTTAGAGGCTAACCAAAGACTTTGGAGAATAAAATGAAAAGGTTTGGATTGCCCGCGCATCGAGACAAGCATTCAGAGTGCCTAATTAAACTGTGTCAAATTTTTTAAGTTTTTACCTCGGGGTATATCTGAGAACTTTTATTTTTCGTGTAGAACTCATTCTAAATATTATATGCGAAGCCGTAGTATATTCAGGCCAATACGGTAGTTTATATCCAAATCTTGATTTGTCTATAAAAATGTTGTCAGAATTAGTTTTAGCTTCTCTTTGAATTGAAGAAGTGAACTTAGAATCGACCCCTGACCCCCACCAGGTCTTAATGTCACCAAATCAAATGAATATGTCTCATATTTAGTTAGTTAGCAGTATACAACAAATATGATATAGAGTGGTGTGGTTCTTCTACAGGGAGTGACTTCAAGATGTCCACCAAGAGGATTATGCAGCCCCTACTGAATAAGAGGGGCAAAGGCCCAGGAAACGTATTGGTTCCTCAGTGGCACAAGAAGCCTGCCATTGCGGGCAAGATTCCGCGACCTCCCAATGCCTTCATGATCTTCGCCAATGAGTGGCGACGCAAGTTGGCGTACCAGTACCCCGGTTAGTAGTCCCACAGAGGGTAGTAGTCTGTCCGTTAAGTGTTCAGGACAAGTTGCAACGGTGGCTCAACGTGTGGCCTCTTCTTTGTTGAATTACATTTGATTGAAATATACTTTTTAAAACATTGGTTATAAACAAAGTAATATACTATTATTGAATTGTAAATGGTTATTATTAGGTGTTCTTTCTCTTGACTGGTCCGTTCCCTTGCCTAATCTGGGTTCTCTAGCATGTTCTATCAGCAGCTTCCTCTTTGACTTCATTTTGTTTCCTTGTTTAAGTTCATGAATCAGTTGCATCTGTGGTCCTCCTTTCCCCTTGTCCCTTCCACTTTGCCTTCTACAATATTACTCAATATTCCGTCGACCTCAGTGATCTGGGGTAAAGTGTTCGCCTTGAGATTTGATATCATATTCTGAAAATTGAAAAATGACACCTGGACACGGGAATCGAACCCGGGACCTTCGGCTTAGTGCGCCAATGCTCTTACCACTGGGCTATCCCAGATTCGTCCCGTGCCCATGGTCCATTATAATATAATTGTCAAATGGCAGCCATAAGCCAATTACCGAGTCGCGGGTGGCTGCGTTGTCTGTGATCTTATATAATCACATGTTTATAAGCTGATGATTTCCGCACATCTATCTCTGACTCTGCCTTAAACTATGAGTGAAGAATGACCCTGGGCACGGGACGAATCCTGGATAGCTCAGGGTTTAGAGCATTGGTGTACTAAGCCGAAGGTCCCGGGTTCGATTCCCGTGTCAGTTTTCAATTTTCAGAATACGATATCTAAATGGTGTTATCCTCACTAAAATGCATAAATGATAGCTTCGGCTATTTGATTCATTAAGATTTGAACCCAGCCAGGGTTGACGTCTTTTTCATGAGGGATAAAAATGTATAGCACAACTTCCTTTCAGAGGGGAAGTGAGGCTGTCGATTGTGATGCATAAAGGAACCCTGGAAGGTTTGTTAAAATACCGTTCCCAGTAAAATTGGTAGGTCCTTTCGCTCTCGCTCATAGAAATTCTAGTGTGCTGATATAATCAGTCGGTTTATAAAGTGCACATTAAATAATCCATTTATTTTCATAATGTGGCCTATCCATTTGACTTTTCTTATAATTGCTCCGTTGGTCGCCAGATCTGTCCTCGGTTGTACCTAATCTATGTTGTAAGCAGTCTTTAGAGTCACACATTCGTTTGAGGAATTGGGTGTTATCCTGCACGTTAGTTCGATCAGTCTCCTGAGCAAAGAGTCCCCTGGAAAATTATCATTGGCGGAAATTAGGTCATCCGCTCTCGCGGTGATAGATTACTGGCCAGGGGACTGAATGTTGTGTATTATCTTGGATTAAGTTTATTTGTAAGTCTTTTGCTGATATAATCATTCTGTTCAGAAATTGCATGTTAAATACCCCAAATAAAATACAATAGATAATGTTTGTCGGCTGAAGCCGGCCATTTTGTCGTTCCGTGAGCAAGGGGGTCATGTTTGTTTAGTAACCTCAATCTATCAATCTAACATTTCTTCCAACATTGCTCTAAGTGTGAGTGAGAGAGAGAGAGAGCGCTGACCTCCTTTTCTCTCTAACCCGACATCCCCAACATTCTGGTTTCAATCCGAGCTGTCGCACTTCTGATTCTTAGATGATTACCTCGATTATCGATACGGATTAATTTATTTATCTTTCAGGAAGGGTGTATAGAAACATCCAATAATAACAAAAAGGGAAAATAGGTTTTCCTTAAAGAGATATATTATATATTTACACCCTGTGTTTGTCCTTATGTTGGTACTTTTACTTGTTCTTATCTAAGTGTCCTTCATTCTTTACAGATTTCGTTTTCATCCCTTGTTTTATCTAAGGAAGTTGTGTTGCGCGTTTCACACTCCCTCCTAACGAGTTTTGATAGAATGTAACCTAGGTCGATGGATTGGGAGTGGTAACCGTTGTCGTTACCTCGTTTGTCCAGTGGCAGCAATGTAAACTGTGAACTTTGTTTATATTTTCATTGTTAAAGTTTGTTTGAATATCAGAACATTCATTTGCTAGGATTTGAAAGCTTAAGAAATGAGGGTATGGAGGAATCAGATTGGACATCCCCTGTCTCTGTCCCCAGACGATAGCAACAAGGACATCTCTTGTCGACTCGGGGTCATGTGGAAGAACATGTCGGTGGGCAGCAAAGAGGGCTACTATACAGCTTCCCGGGCGGCCGACGTCGAACACAAGCGCAAGTACCCGGGATACTACTACAGCCCCATGGAGGCTCGTCTCCGCAAACACATCAAGCACGGCATCAGCGCCGCACGCCGGTCCGGGCGCATTCCTCGCCTGCCCAAAGTCATACCGGTACTTTGCACACATCCTGACTCTTGCCTTATATGGGTGTATGAAGTTGAAGTTGAAGTTGAAGTCAAGATATGGTTTTTGTTGCTGTCGCATAACAACCATTTTACTATCTTATGTTGGCATACTTGAATTTATCTTTACTTACGTTATAGATGTAACTACTGGTCGGTGTTAAAATACCATTTAGTGGCTGTTATGAAAATGATTATATGAAGAAATGAGTCATTTTTATTTATATATTTCAAATTTTTCTTCTTCCTTCTAAATGTTTCAAAGATGCTATGACTATTATGAATGTCACCCGCCTCGGTGGCGTAGTTGGCTAACGCGCTTGTCGTGTTGAGCTCGACCGCTGAGGACGGGGAAATCGAGGTTCGAATCTCGGTCGGGTGAACTGGGGGTGGTTTTTCCTAAATGGTTTTCCACTTTCCCTCCACGCAAATGCGGGTTCACTTCCTCTAATTAAACCTCTCTCAATTCCTAATTCATTAGAGTAATTAGTACTTAAAGCGTATAACCCGAACGGGTAGTAAGACGCGGTGCTAAATAATAAATAATAATAAATAAATATTATGAGTGTCAAAGTTAAAGTGAAGGAGATATGACCTTTTGACTTCAACATTTTTAAACTTCGCACACCTATTGTTATTAATTAAAATGTCTCTTGCAGCTGTCCGACCCGGACTTCTTGTGTTTGAGTGACCTGAACGGCAAGGCGGCTCGATGGAAGTCCATACGCCCTGGAAGGCCACCAGGCCGCAAGCCCAAAGACCTCCTACGGAAGATGATGAAGGCCGAGTCGGCCAGTTCTGAGCCGCCTCCCCCTGCGGACAAGCGCAAGATGGAGGACGGTCAAGAGTCCCCCAACTCTTCTAGCAATTAGACTTGGGAGACCCTCTGTACTTTCATATTGACACCACACATAATTGGAATCTTATGAACAATTCGAGTGTTTTGGTATTTTAAGGGAAGCTGGTAATGCCAAAATCACAGAAATACGAAAGTTTGTCGGGAACTATTTTGGTTCTTGGCATAGCCCAAACTACAACGTAATGATAAAATGGGTTAATGTTTACAGGTTTGTGGAGAATGTTGTTTAAATTTTAACAGAAAATTTTGTTTTTGCTCAACTCAATACATGGTTGGCTCTGTTGAAGGAAAAAAACCCACATAAACAGGCCTCGGCAATTACGATTAAATATAGTTGTGCTGAGTCCGGGCGTAACTTTCAAGCGATATTAATGACTTTACAGGGGTAGCTCAGTTGTTGAATATAATTTGTTCGTAAAGGCTGTTCGGCAACCAATTTGTTTGAAAAATTGAAACCATTTTCCCGTAAGAAATTAATGTAAACTGGATGATTGCTTATTTAAACCTTTATAAAAGTACTTCATGCTTAACACCATATACACAAAAAGAATAAACACGATAAATAGATCAAATATAGACGGAAATTTAACTTTACTATACCTGTAACTGAGGGTTTTCCACTTTTTCTGCCTCTTGGCACCACTCGACTGCTCGAGACTCACTGGGCCTCACTAAAAACCTGTCCAACGAGGCTTGATTATGCCTGCGTTTTAAAATGTTTCTCAAGTGAGACATGGCATCGTCATTGAAAAGTTGCTACTGCGGCAAACTGACACTCCCACCCTACATCTCAGCCCGTGGAGTACCTGTTTGAAAACTGGTGCCTTTTTTGTTTATAAAACATGTTCAGGAATTGATTTGTTTGAGATTAGAGTCGTACAACAGCTGAGGTTCCACTGTATTTCATCACTTAGCAGTCTGGTTTCCTAGTAAGTGATTCATCGTCGACTGTTTCAAGCCTGTGACCGGGACAATTTGATAAAATGCCTCCATCTTCCTCTATCCTTCCACCATTCTTTCTTCCTTTGTTTACTTTCATTCTTTTTTCTCTCTCACACACACTCGGTGTTATTAATTCCTCCCATCTCATCCTCGTTTCCTCTACTATCTCATGTGACAGCTATCATTCTCTCCAAGGGCTCCACCTTCTTAGTCTCTCTCACATCCACTGTCCGTGATTACGCTGCACATGTGGCTATGGGTACCCAAGTACACCCTTCACACCACTTCAGCGATACTTAGCTTTTCCATAAAAGTTACTTTTTATTCAGATATATGTGTGTGTGTGTGTGTGAGTGATCATGTTTAAATATAAATGGCCAAAGCAATTTAGATTCATGAATGATTGTTGTTGTAAATTATACAACCATATTGATTATTTGACAGCGTGTCGTAATAGCCATCATCACTGCTCCTTCAACAAATACAAGTCAAAGGAACTCAAGTTCCTATAAGTTAAGTTATTTCGAAGTTTCTAGATTGTTATTCTCTCTGTTGTGCTTAATCGGGCGGTTCTTTGAGGAACCAAACGAGATGCTCATTTATTAAATAACAGATCTGGGCTATACTATTGTGCTGTAGATATTTTTTTGAGTGTTTTTCTTATAAAATGTATTGTTTTGTTGTAAGGGTGTGCGAAGTTTACTTTTTTAATTCGAAGCGAATTCAAAGCTACAATTCTTTATGCTCTAAAATATTATATAATTGTTAGTTATATAACTTTACTCTCTAAAATGTATTGAAAAATGTTTTAGTGCATACATTTTTGTAACATTTCATTTTATTCTGATAAATCCAGTTATTATTACAACTAATAATTAAATTACTTCAGACGCTTTTGAATGCACATTAATTTTTAACAGCTCGAGATGGCAGTAACTTACCGTAAATTGAGTATTGTAGCTGTCAATATTTTTATTGGCGACGCTTTGTAATTGTCGAAGCCAGAATTTTTTCCGAAGTGAGGTTTGAAGCTTCGCACATCCTTATTTTGTCGTATTTACATGTGTTTCAAGGTAAACTTGTTTATATTGTATATTTTGGTTGCCAACACTTGAGGTTGGTATCTCTATTTGTATTTGTCCAGCGTGGACCGTTCGGTCTCTTTTCTCGTTACTTTAGCTCCAGACTCTTGGGCATCTAAAAGACTGTATGATGTGTTCATGATTTGGCTTGTAAATCATCGTTGTTATAACACATCGAACACACACGATAGATAATGTGTGTGTCAATGCGTCTTGAGGATCTAGTCTTGTGCGCGTCCACAGCCTTATTTAGTGTTCAGGTGGAAGAGCGTGTATGAACCAGGGGGTTAACAGGTTCTCAATCGAGGAAATGGTCACTAGTGTGTATAACGCGCTGTATGTAGCATTTTGTAGACTGTTTAGTTTGTAATTTGTTTTTCTTTAGTTTTGTTTTTATAATTCTTTTGATTGATATTTACTTGTAATAGTCACTGTTTTATAATTTATAATGTTATTACCATGGAAACAGGGGTTGAACCTGAAAATAAGGTGACTGAATTGGAAAGGTGAATTTCATTTTTAGTTAACCTGTAAAACACCCCTCTTCCATGTTCAAGGACACTTGGGGGTGAAACTACCCCCACGGTCTTTGTTCTGAACCATTACTAAAGTCTTATTTTTGAAAGACATCTGCAAATTCGACTTTTTTCAATTCAAAGCCAAAGTCGAATTGAATAATATTAAATATTCCTGAAGTTGAATCAAATTTCAAATGTCTTACTCATTAAAAAAAAAGTTTAATGTTGAAAAATAAAAAGCTATGTTGCATAGCTTTATAAGTTTAGGAATTAAATATTATTTACAAAATGTTATATTGCAAACATGATTAATATATTTCGACCTAAGCCGATAGATTAAGTTATAATCGCAACATGGGATTTAATTATTTTATATTTTTGTCTTAAACATTAATTTGTGATGTATGTAACAGCACAAAAATTACAAAAATTGAACATAAATGTGTATTTTGACTTAACTATCTTGATTGGAAAAGCTTCATAATTGTCATATTCGAAATGTTACTGTCGAAAAGTACGAATATTCAAAGAGAAGCCAAAGCTCTGAACACCCCTAATTATCGAATTTCTAATTGATTTTTTAACAGTGGTTAGTTGATACTAGTTTATCAGCGGCCATTTATTGGCTAACAGGTAGTACTAGAGTAAAGGGAGTGGGGGGGCTCTCTGGCTTGTTAACTAGAACTTCAATTATCTGGTGAAACCATGTTTTATTACTGGCTGTAAAGTTGTTCGAGTTGTTTTGATGTTGAGTGTAGCAACGCTCGCGTCAAATGAGATGCGCACTTCACTATCACCAAACATTGATCCCACAAGAAGAACTCATCGTCGAAGATGTAGCTAGGAGACACAGCAAGGAAGGGGAATGTTTGGAAGTTAGCCCTAAAGATGGATTTAGTTTGAAATAATAAGTATGAATGTAGGCCTACAAGGCAGATAAAAGGGGATATCTCATATTATTTTCTTTTACTTGAACACATATTTTAGAGCTCAGGACATAATACTAAATGAGATATTTGTCGAGTGTATTTGATTTATCCCTTTTTGCAAATTTTGCCTGACCTTATAATTATTATTTTTTATTTAAATAGCAAAAATAAGCCTAATTCATCTTAGCAAATTATTGAGGTATTCATTCCTTTTTGCCTGCTTATTACATTTGACTTTGGGTTGGGGAGGGGGGGGGATCCCACACCCTGTTCTCAAAAGGGAGTGCTAAGCTATATAAAAAAAGAGTTAAGAACCACTGCAGTAAAGCATTTAGAGATGCCAATTTTTCATTAAAAACTTGTTTGTGTTTTTGAACAGCTTTGTTATAATATTCGATTATAGCATACGTAGAAAATAATTTAATAATGGAATTCGGCATAGAGAAATAATCCCAAAGATCCCAATAAAAAGTGGATATTTTGTGAAAATTTTTTTGCTAAACTTCATTTGAATAGCTTATTACTAAGATTACAGTCATTTTTATTACATTTATGTTCTGACTTTGCTATAGCTGATGATACATTATTTTTAAACACATAATTTAGTGTTGTGTAGTAATTCATTTATTGATTTGTAAGCATATGATTTATTATATATATTTGAGTATTTACTAAATGAACCCATCGCACATACCTCCCCCCTCCCCACACCGCAACCCATCTCTCAGGCTATGGGTGCATACAAATATTTGTTGCTTTAGTGTCACAGCCAATCTTTCTTGTGATGTTACAGATAATCTTAGCCAAGTATTTTTGTAGTTAATTCTTGGTCCAAGAAGCACTAGCAAATTATCAAAGCTTTCATTACTCATTCTGAAATAGTTGAAAAAATGTCCTTTAAAATTTCTAAAATCCTCGAATAATTTGTAAAATTGACCATTCAAAAGTATTTGGCTAACTATTGGATGTGCCCATACTGTTTTTTGCGGCGTGCTTCCTTACCCTTAGGACTGGAGCACTTAAAAATTGCTGCTTCCGTGAAGTCCATTGCGTACTAAGGAAAAAAATCACGAATACCGCCAACTATTTGGTTTGCAGCGTGCGCAGACCCTCGTGTCACCCTCAGCAGTGTGCACATAACGTAAGAATAATAATTTAAAAAAAAAATCTTACAACAATTTTAATTTTTTACTGGTGTAAGACGATCTTTAAATGTATCAATATGATCTAAATTAAATCTAAGATGGATCACACTTACTGATAGTCCATTGCTTTAGGCTGAAACGGTTTAACCTTTTCAAAGAATGATACAATTTTAGAATATGTATGTGTAAAAAAATATTATTTCATCAAGTTGCGATCTTAATAAAATAATGTTTGTAACTGGGAAAGTTGGAAATTGACTCTGGAAAATTCGGGGAATTTTAAAATATAGTCTGGCTGGACACCCTGTTGGGTATATTACACTCGTGGGGGGGCCCCAATACATCTCTGGGCTAGGAGGACGGGTGCGCAGTCTCATCGTTGTCGCAGGCCTTGGAACACTCGAGTACATTTAGATAAACTTTGTAAATATGTCTTATTTAAAATAAAATGTTGTACAGACCACTTTTGAATCAATCACATTTTAGTTCTCAAGATGTTAGTCTCCTCTTATTTCCTTCTATTGTTCAAATAAATGGTTTCGCTTGTTATTTAAACCGTTTCCCCGTTTAACCAACAGTGAGTGGCAAATCAAAATATTAAATAAATGTTAATTCTTAAATCTCTCTTAAGAACCTTAAATAAATGTCAAGAAATTATTCAGATATCTCGACAATAATTGTAGTTATTTAAAACGATTGAGTATTTTCATTTGAAACATAAGGAAGGCATCATTTTTTAAGAAATACAATAATACAACTCTTTGGTTTTATTTTTTGTAAATATTTTTGTTGATATTTGTTGGCGGCCAGTTGCGGGCAGATGTTGCTCGGGTGAGCCTGGTAGATTGGCCAGTCGAGAGTAATTTAAGTGAAGTTACAATTAGTCAGCTTCTCGATATTCCGGAGTTTGTGTTTGCTATCGAATGCCCAATTATACCTTCACCCGAAGCTAAGCTTGAGAGGGGGGGGGTCACATTCAAACCACCGAGGTAAGAAGACAAATGTTTGTCGCAAATTTTGAATAGAGTAAAATATAATATACCGTAAGAATTCTTGTGTCCGCAGGGAAATTATATTTGGTTTCGGTTTTGTTTAACTCTCGAATAATGTTGGTAAATTTAGTTTGTTTTACATATTGAACATAATACAATAACTCTACAGTGCTGTCACTGGACAAATATAACACAGTTCACACATTTAATTGCTTCAATTAAAACTTTATTGACAAACCTTCATTTTCTAATTGTTTTAATCACTGTCAAAATATAAGAAACAATTACAGTATAAATGAATTTTGGTAAACATTTTATTAGGCTTGGCCACTGACAGATAAAATTATTTCCTATATCTTGATTTGCTACTAAACATCATAGATGTAAAGTAAGAGCTTCACATGTGTGAATTGTACGACACTTGGCCTCTTGAGTGTTGCGTTATTCAGCAATAACATCACTGCGGTGAAATATCAGTCGCGACTTCAAACATTTGTCTGTGCCAAAATATTTGACCACAATCATATGGGGGAAATGTGGTTTGATTAGATTTGTAAAATAAATTATAATTGTTTTTTTGGAAATAAAATGTAAGAACTAAATAAATCATGTTGAAAAAGTATAAGTTTTTTATTTCCTCTTTGTTTCGTTATTTATTAGAATGTGTTAATGAAGAATAAGTTCTTTGCATGTGTTTCTCGAGTTTACCGAACCATGCCTTTGGTTCCAATGGCAGATCATGCGTTTGTTTGAGGGCTATGATGTCGCAACTTAGTGCCTATTTAGGTTAAGGTGCGTATAGACATACAACAGAACATCACTTGCGCAAATATAATGCTGTTCCATCGTTTTGCGTTGTTCAATGCAAGAATATGTTGCTGCTGCAGCTTACTCGTATATAGTTATCGACTATTTAGTAAAAAAAATGTAGGCAAAGAGATCGTGACAGACAAAGTTATATACAAGTAGAACTGCATAGAGTAGGACTTTCGGATTTAGTTTCAAGCAACAAGTTAACTGTATACAAACTTTACAAGAATGTCGTCTACATTCTTTGGGTATTAATTAAAATTATCTCAAAATAGCGTGGAAAGATACGAATGAATAGGAGGATATTACCACCCAAAGAAAGATCGGCAGTAACAATGTTCTTGGAGTCTCACACTCCTGTCCATACGTGTAGCATTTCTTTGATGTAACTACAAAGACTGTGACGCAACAGGACAGTTTTACGTTAAGATGTTCTATTGCGTGTCTTTACTTTACAGCCCTCTGGCTAGGTCTGTCGTAGCTTCATATGTCTTATAATCTAACTTAACACTAGGACAGACACAACATCCAGTCCTCGAATGTACATTCATCAGGTAAGAGTGTTAAAACCACGCGACTGAGATTCAAAGCCCAATCCCCCTATCACCGGCGCTCTAGGTTAACGGCAAAGTGATGCCTTGGTCTGTGTAACCACTGGAGCAGCTCTAGATTATTTCAATACACAGGTTGATAACGGCACTGTCCGGACCACAAGCTGTCCCCTTAACGGACAATGCTGTATTCACAAAAGTTCTCAACCTGTGTGTTGGCAGCATAAAAACCCTCTAGAGTCTGATACGAGTGGTCGCTCACATATAGCTGACAATTACCACGTGTTCATCACAGACTCTGCCTTAAAACTAAGAGTGAAGAATGACCCCGAGCACTGGACGACTACAGGATGGAGCGCTAAGTCAAAGGTCCCGTGTTCAGGTGTCATTTTTCAACTGATTTGAATAATTAAATTATCAGGACACACTATATCATGTAAGATGACAGAGAGTGGTTTACCTCTTCTAAAGGGAGGTTTGTCAATGTTGTCTCAACAAAACTAATATGATATGCTCGATGGAATAATTTCATCACTACTTGTCTGCCACCAACACAAGAGAATATTCCCTCCTTCTAAATCCCTTACAACCATTGGAAATTGCGGGCAACTTCCTAAGAACAAATGAAGAAAATATGGTAGAACAAATGTTATTTCACAATATAGTTACAGTTCACAGGACAGAACAGGTCCCATGTTGGAGCTCCATTCTGACTTATCTAAGAGTTCTCTCATTTCAGCCTCTATTAAAAACCTGCTGTATAATCAAACATATTAACAGTACAGTAATAGCATGAAACATGGGTGTCGTCTCAGAAACACCCGGTGTTCTATTATACTGCGTTTTAAACTGCTTTAGGATTGGATTGAGATGAGCACGTCCTGATTGGGGAATGAATACACACTCGACCAATCCGTGAAGGGTAGTTGTGATGGCAACCGATGCACGTTGCCAGATTCCTTGGCAGTCACTGAGTATGCTCGCATAGTAGTAACGCGCAAACTCCCACTGTGTGGCAACCATGCTCCCCAGCCTAACCACCACGCAAACTCCCGCTATGTGGCAACCATGCTCCCCAGCCTAACCATCACGCAAACTTCCGCTATGTGGCAACCATGCTCCCCAACCTACACACCGCACAAACTCCCACTGTGTGGCAACCATGCTCCCCAGCCTAACCACCACACAAACTCCCGCTATGTGGCAACCATGCTCCCCAACCTACGCACCGCACAAACTCCCACTGTGTGGCAACCATGCTCCCCAGCCTAACCACCACGCAAACTCCCGCTATGTGGCAACCATGCTCCCCAACCTACGAAAACTTCCACTGTGTGGCAACCATCCTCCCCAGCCTACAACCTACGCAAACTTCCACTAGGTGGCAACCATGCTCCCCAACCTACGCACCGCACAAACTCCCACTATGTGGCAACCGTGCTCCCCGGCCTACGCACCACGCAAACTTCCACTATGTGGCAACCGTGCTCCCCGGCCTACGCACCACGCAAACTCCCACTGTGTGGCAACCATGCTCCCCAGCCTAACCACCACGCAAACTCCCGCTATGTGGCTACCATGCTCCCCAGCCTAACCACCACGCAAACTCCCACTGTGTGGCAACCATGCTCCCCAGCCTAACCACCACGCAAACTCCCACTGTGTGGCAACCATGATCCCCAGCCTACGAAAACTCCCACTATGTGGCAACCGTGCTCCCCGGCCTACGCACCGCACAAACTCCCACTATGTGGCAACCGTGCTCCCCGGCCTACGCACCACGCAAACTTCCACTATGTGACAACCGTGCTCCCCAGCCTACAACCTACGCAAACTTCCACTATGTGGCAACCGTGCTCCCCGGCCTACGCACCACGCAAACTCCCACTATGTAGCAACCATACTCCCCAGCCTACGCACCACGCGGATCCTAAAGCAGTTTTAATCGCAGTATAACATTGACTACAAACTGACGCAAACACCCGAAGTACATCAATCGTGCGGTTAGATCTATGTTTCCAGTTTGTGATGTAAACCAAGATGACCTTGACGCCTTCCTACAAATATTTTGGTAATTACGACCTGAAATGGAGAGCAGGAATAAAACCATTGAATTTGGGATGTTGACCCGCCGTGTGTGACGTCCTATTATCAATAGTACACAAAGAATACCAGGATTTATGAACATATCTATCGCGTGATTACCTTTGCTTGCTTATGTTTTGTTCAATGTATTATTTTCACACAACTAGCAAGTGACGTGTTGACTATAGTCGGGACATTGTTGCTACGATCCTGTGACGTCACCCACCTCCTGATAACAATGCGACACAGAATAACAGGAATTGTATAAACATATCTATCGCGTGATATTTTTGATTATATTTCAACCGATATAAAGTTTAAATTCAACCGGCATGTAACGTGTTTAGCTATATAATAGTCGAGACAATACACGTGTTTGCGCGATTGATCTGCTATCGATGTTTTCATGACTGACCTGCTATCGATGTCTACGACCATCGCGTTTTCTGGACGCTTTCCTGTACCAAACTTTACATCCCGCAGGTTTCAACCAATGAACTGAGTTTTGTGCGTTATTTCAAAACTCCTTATGATAGATTTAAACGAGTATAACTTCGTAATCAATGGATTTTAACAGTTATATGTAAGATTAAAATGGAAAGCAATTACTAACCAGAAATATATGAAAAATAATTAGCATTTATTATCTGAAAACTAAAATCAAAAAGTAGGATTGTCATATCGTAGCATTTATTACGTCTTAGGCCTACACCCTCTATTCTTCAAATTCTTTGTGAATTTTTTAAAACTAATATATTATTATTACAGTATTTGTGAAAGTTACGTTATTTTTTAAAACGTTTATTTATGGGTAAACTAAATGGAGTAGGCCCTACGATTTGATCTAGGCCCATTTACTCTTCCATAGGGTAAATAATAGGGTGTACAACATGTTTTCTGTAGGTTATTTTTGGGAGGAAAAGTGCTTGGTATGTTGTGTAAAATATTAGGAATAGTCAAAATAAGCACCAATCTGATTAAGAATAAAATTAAATAGTATATCTCCCATCAATTTTCACTGTAAGCAGCCTTGCATAAGTTAACCTACAAGCGGTTATATTTACTCTACTCCAACCGCCATTTTTGTTTACGAAAATCAACTCAGAGTCGTTTTCGCGCTCCAACTTGATAACATTCGATACAAAGACGTTAAGTAACCAAGTCAATCACGAAAACTCTCATATTGTTGCTACGGCCATTTTTTAACGGCACGACCCGCCTCGGTGGCGTAGTTGGCTAACGCGCTTGTCGTGTTGAGCTCGACTGCTGAGAACGGGGAGATCGAGGTTCGAGTCTCGGTCGGGTGAACTGGGGGTGGTATTTCCTAAATGGTTTTCCACTCTCCCTCCACGCAAATGCGGGTTCACTTCCTATAATTCAACTCTTCCCAATTCCTAATCCATTAGAGTAATTAGTACTTAAAGCGTATAACCCGAACGGGTTGTAAGACGTGGTGCTAAATATTATTATTTAACGCCACGCAGTCGTACCCGTCCCAGCATCCTTGGTTCGGATCCTGATTGTCACCAAATACAGCCTAGCTTTGAAAGACATAACAAAACAATGCACACTTAGGCACGACACGATAAATCTGAACCCGTGATAAAAGTATCGTAAATATTCAATATTTACATCATTTGGTGACGGTCAAAAGGTGTTGTAAGTTCTCTGATAGGGGGTTGTATCCCGCATTCTTTTGTTTTGGATCACGATGTTCAGGTGGATAGATGAATACATGAGTTGACCGTGTTGTTGGCACAAACAGCATTTATTACAATCGGACACAGGAGGAACTATTTCTGAGGAGGCGAGTCTGACTTTCTTCTGCGTAGCCATCTCATAAGTTTACTTGCAACAAACAAATAAATAAAAACACTTGTTGCTTGTGTGTAAATGGAACTTCAAATCATTTTGTCCAGAAAAAAAATTTCAAATAAGAATCAAATAATTGACATTTTTCTAAACTTAAAAAAAAAAAAATGGTCTTCCAAACAAGTAAAATTATATATATATATATATATACCTATATATTTTTTTCAGTCAAAGCAATTAAAATACTTGCTTTTAAATAGTTTCATTGAACATTTTTTAACCAAAGAAACATTGAAAACGACACTACAACTGCTTATGTACGCCAATTTGAAGATTTGGTCCACCATTTTGTAAAATGACCGCCATATTGAATACAAATTAATGTTTTGTCCCTATCTAAAATGGCTTGTATGAACATAACATAAAGGTGTCACCTACTTATCACAAATTGCCAGATATTAATGCTAACAGACCCAACTGATGGCCTGACTGATTCTCTTGGCGGTCCTACACGGATACGAACCCCCGGTACCCTGGGCACAATGGTTGCCTTATAGCACAAGCACCCGATGACCCAGTGTTATATCCCGCGCAGCCCCGAAAAGGGCAGAGTGACCCCTTAGTGCAGTTGTTTCTAAAACAGAACCATGCGTACTACAAGATGGCCTGGTTGCCAGGGGCAATGTTGACCCTGTTTTGAGTTGTCGGTTATGTCCTCTTGTTTACTAACTAATCAAAACAAGCTGACCAGACCAGTTCTGTCCCTTGCAACTTGCAACACTTATAATGGTAATTCAAACAACCACCCCTATTTAGGGCAGGGTGATTACACTAAAAATAAATGTTATTTCACAATATAGTTACAGTTCACAGGACAGAACAGCTCCATTCTGACTAATCTAATAGTCCTCATATTTCACCCTCTATTAAAAAGCTTACGTATAATCAAACATATTAACAGTACAAGGGTAGCATGAAACATGGGTGTCCTCTCAGAAACACCCGGTGTTCAATTAACAATGACTGAAGGCTAACATAAACCCTTTATATTCAATTAACAATGACTGAAGGCTAACAGAAACATCTGATATTCAACTAACAATGACTGAAGGCTAACAGAAACATCTGATATTCAACTAACAAT
Source organism: Timema shepardi (assembly GCA_902151425.1). Taxonomy (NCBI): domain Eukaryota; kingdom Metazoa; phylum Arthropoda; class Insecta; order Phasmatodea; family Timematidae; genus Timema; species Timema shepardi. Next base: position 23,076 of record CABFVX010004430.1, on the reverse strand, counting down.
AACTGAAGGCTAACAGAAACATCTGATATTCAACTAACAATGACTGAAGGCTAACATAAACATCTGATATTCAATTAACAATGACTGAAGGCTAACAGAAACATCTGATATTCAACTAACAATGACTGAAGGCTAACATAAACATCTGATATTCAACTAACAATAACTGAAGGCTAACAGAACCATCTGATATTCAACTAACAATGACTGAAGGCTAACAGAAACATCTGATATTCAACTAACAATAACTGAAGGCTAACATAAACATCAGATATTCAACTAACAATGACTGAAGGCTAACATAAACCCTTTATATTCAACTAACAATAACTGAAGGCTAACAGAAACATCTGATATTCAACTAACAATGACTGAAGGCTAACATAAACACCTGCTATTCAACTAACATTGACTGCAGGGTGACAAAAACTCTCGCTATCAATATAAGTTTGACTACAAACATGATGTTCTTGAAAATGTCACTGTCCTAGCTAATTAAACTAATAGGCCAGGAGTTATAATGTGATATATTTGTGATTTACCTCATTGCACTAGTCTGGAGAGATAAGAGGGGTTACACTCACATTGTGGGGAATTAACTCGTAGGTCAGAGTCAAGTACATTATCCGTGTGGCCAAATCGGTCTCTCCAGTTTGTACCGCACAGAAATATGTCCTTCCAACAGATCGCTGGATGATTACAATCTTAAGTATAGCTTATAAATCAGGATTCAAACCATTGACCACACATGTTATTGCCAACAATGCCACTCAGGGAATACCATGGGGTATAGAGATCTCCGCCGTATGACAACTTTGTTTTATTCGGTTATGTTTCAACTGATTTATAGTTTATATTCAACTAGCGAGCGATGTGTCGTCTATAGTCGGGACATTGTGGCTTTGCTCCTGCGTCGTCATCGCTGCGCGTTAAGATTGCGTCGTGGTTCACAAGATGGCTGCTATGATGTGGACAACCACTTCAATGGACAGTAGCCAAGGAACCGGCCCTTACTTGACTGTCCCTTCCCCCTTGGTTCATGAGTGACACTTTTCTCGTGCTGTCAATACCTTAGCTATATTGTCCCTGCAGTACTGTTCGGTCCACTACCAACGTTGGAACAATAGCCCGTATTTCCCCAATTGGTGTCTTCCTACTGACTCACGTCTGTATCAAGGACGAACAAAGCACTCTTTGTGTATACTGAAGGACCCTTGCGTGTTAAGGGGAGTGCTCGGAATATGAAATTGGTCAGTTTGATGCGTGGACTGTTGTAACGAAACAGCTAACACATTCAGTTAGGTCAAGAACCATCCACAGGTGAGAAGTGAACTATTTTGCTGGGTAAATATACCTCTGGGCATGGTTTTTTTTATGAAACTGTTTGAAATTATTTTCTGAATCGAGCATCTAGTTTACTCATTCTAAATAAAAGGAAGTGATTCGTGAACATATAAAACGCAATAGGCTATTAATTCAACCAATCAAACTATCATCCAACCAAACTCCACAGATAATAGTCGAAGTATAATTAAAGTATCGCTGTCTTGGGTTAAGCTATCTTACAAATCGTACCATTACGATGATGTCCGTATATTATTCACACTGACAACACGTAAATGGTTTTTTTTGTTGTGTTGGGGGTGTTACAACAATTCCATCTAGCCTTACAACAGTACCAGCTAGTTTAACAACAGGTGTAGGTGTAATGGTGTGATGGTCATTTTGTTTGTCCTAGCAGTGGTTTACAACAATGACGCAAGAACGCGTGATTATCGCATTGTGCGTCGCATCCTTCCTTTGTTATCCCAGCGTCAAGGCGGGAGATATTGTGTATGAATATGGCGGGCAAGAAAGTTTGAACGTTCGTTCAGTTTCACCGGGGAACTCAGGTAAACTATCTTATATTGGCGTTACTCCTTGTAAGTTGTGACAAAACACAGCTTGTAATAGTGGGAATACATGTGTTTGCCACTTAAATACTGATGTATAATATTATAATAAGCTACAAGCACCATACAAAAGTGTTTAAAATAATCATCAATTTATTTTCACTTGCAAATGTAACCCTATAACGATTGTTCTGTTTCAATTCCTTCTTTATAACATTAATAGGAGCTATGAATACGTTATAGATGTAATTAAATCATTAGTGTGTGTTAATATATTGTTTAATAGCTGTTTGAAAAATGATTATCTGTTGAAATATGTCATAATATATAGTGAAACATTTCAAATCTGTTCATAATATTACGGGGTGTATCCAAATTTTATTCTTCCTTCTAAATGTACGAAGATGCAAAAGATGTAGGCCTATAGTAATAATAATTGATGGGATAAAATATAGTATCGATATTTGCAACCCAACCATATTTATCTGTATCGATTAGTGTATGTAAACTTCGAGATTATTATGGGTCATGAAGATATTTTCACTGGTGCAGCCTAGAGAATTAAGAAAATATTTTTAAAATAAAACTAGATTCTTATAGTATAAATTATTTACGTAAGCAATTACATAATGAACCTAAATTTCGTTTTAAAAAAATACGATAATTCGTTTGAAAACTTGTAATATAGTTTTATTCCGTGAACTTTAGAACACGTAACAATTATTACCATGAACTTGAAATGAGTATTAGTTCTTTCAAATGGGATTGCTCACAAGTTTCAACAATAAGCTGCTTGGCCAGAATGATTTGTAAAAGATGGATGGTGATCGACAGACTGGTGAATGTATCTTGGAGAGTAGTTGGATGTTGTAGACTATTGCAAAGAAGGAATTATAGAAATAGGCAAAGATGGCAGTATATTAAACTGTGTTAGCACCATCATTGTTTAATGGATGTGAAGCGTGGGTTTGTCAGTAGAAACACAAGAGTAAGGTGAATGCAGTTGGAATAATATATCTAAGAAATGAATGTGTAAAAACTCGTATGGACACAGTAGCGTAGCTAAGGGGGGGAGGGAGTGGAGTCAGCCCCGGGCGGCACTTTTGGTCTACTGCAACGAAAATAAAAGGTTTTTTTTCTGCTGGGGTAGTACAAGACGTTATTATTTACTACTAAAAGAAATAAATGTAAATACATATTGAACACTTAAATTTCCCTATCATACTTAAATTAAAATCCAACATATGAGTTACATTCTTATTTTAGCAAAGTGATTCGTGAGGGTGTGTCAATCAAAGGACGAAACAGAAAAACTTACACGCGAGTGGTTTTTTCGAACTCTGCCAGTTAATGAAAATATTTTGAGCTCGTGTTTGGTGTACTCCCCTTACAAGGAAGCTCTTTACTGCTTTCGTTACAGATTATTTTCAGACAGAAGTCATTCAAATTTTAATTCTGTGGTTGGATTCAACATGTGGTGGAAGCCTAGTCCTAAAATATTCGAGCTTGAATCCAGTTTAAGTCACGTTTGGGCTTTCACACAGTGGAAGTGGTTGGAAATTAGAATCCGATGTGGAGCAACGATTGATAAAAAGGAAGAAGTAGTTAAAAGCTAAATGAGGAAGTAAAGGTAGATACTTTCAAGATTGTTAGATACCATTATATTCCTAGATAAACAGAATCTGGCCTTGTGGGGTCATCGAGAAGGAATTTATTAAGAGAACGATGCTGAATCTGAATCAATAGTAAATAGAGGACATTTTTTTAGAATTAGTTTATTTGTTGGCGAAACACGATCCAGTGCCGCGTAAAATTTTTCTAAAAAACCAAGATAGGGAAAATTTTACTAGATCCTATATTTCACCTACTATTAAGAACAAGTTTATAAACATTTTGGGAGAAAAATTAAGAAGCATAGTTATCGAGCAAGTAAAAGAAGCGAAGTACTTTCTTGTGATACTCGACAGCACTCCTGATATTTCTCGTAGGTTTCAAACGATCCAAGTTTTGCGCTACGTTGTGATCGATCGATGGAAATAAAGAGAATGTATTCGAATCATTTGTTGATTTAATTGAAACAAAGGGTAAAACCACTGAGAATATTTCAAATTTGATTTTGCTAAAGTTAAAAAACGACAGAATTGATATTCAAAATTGTGGAGGAAAAGCATATGCTAATGCTGCTGTGATTGGTCAACATACCGGCGTTCAGAGACGTATTGAGGAACTTAATAGGAAAGCAAAACTTGTTGCATGTACAGATCACACAATAAACTTGGCGGGGGTACATGCATGTATCTTCTATTGCTGTGAATTCAGTTCATTTTTTTGCAACTTTGGAGCGTTTCTTCATGTTATTTCGTTCCTTGAACCATCGCCAGGATATTTTGACTTTAGTCATTGGTCAAAGTGTCAAACGCGTACTAGAAACTCGATAGAGTGCAATGGGAGAAGCTGTGAGTGTTGTAAGAATAAAATTAAAACTTCTAAGTGCTTTAGAACAGTTAGCTGGTGAAGAAAATACAGGTACCGGGTCAGATGCTGGCGTGCTGCTTGGTACGTTACAATCATTTCCCTTTCTGTACTTTCTTGGCCTGTGGGGTTCCGTCCTAGAAATTAACCACAGGACTATAGGATTTAAAAGGATTTTTAACTGAAAATAAGGACTCGCTAGTTAACTAATACAATAGCCTATGACGAAGAAATGTGTGATCATCTTGGGATAGTCATGGGGCGTCAACGTCAATGTAGAAAGAAAAATGCCGATGGCTTGTGAAGAATCATGAGATGCTGAATTGAGAGAAATGTTTCCTTCGTTGGGCAGAGTGATCCAAGAAATTACTCTCAGATTTCAACAGATTCATGTTCTTGCTGATAGATATGCCTTCCTCCCTCCGTCGAATGTTTAGAGTGGCATAACGAGTGTCAACCAAATAATGATTGCAATGACATTAATAAGAAAGAGTTCCTCGTTAGGAGAAAATGACTTCAAAGTTTTTGCTCTTGCCTACCCCGTAAGAGAACGGCGTGGTTATATATATGTGTGTGTGTATTGTTAAAGTAGTATTATTAACACCATTGATTAGTGTTTAAAGGTGGTGGTTTTTAACCACTGTCTACAAACAAAGGGAATGAAAGGCAGCAGTATAAAAAGCAAGTCAAAATCGGCTCGTTAGTTGTATCGAGTTCATTCTACAAGAGAATGTCATCGAACACGAAAGAAGGATCCACGCCATTTTCCCCTATTCTGGGGAAGTGGTCAACCGTCCCACACTTTTTTTTATTTGGCAAACAACAATGATAACATTCCACTATATTATTATTATTGTTGTTGTAGTACAAGTCGGGTATTTATAATAACTATTAAAAGTGACAGCTGTAGATCACATGACTTGACGTATGAATGCATGTAGTTATTGGGTTCTTATGGACATCGGACTGTAATATAGAATCTTGTTCTAGGTAGCAGCAACACACTCACGAGGTGTATCTGCGCGCTAGAGAACACATGTAAGTCCCAGGAGCAAATCAAACGCAACGATGGTAGCGGCCAGATTGATATCAGAATCGTCACTCGTTATATATATATATGAATTAGTGAATTAGTGCCTAATGGCTTGGAAATGTATAATAGGACAGTGTAAAAACACTGTACAATAATGTAAAGTAAGTGATAGTGAAGGAAGCCAACCTGAAAGGGTAGTTAGGTCAGGCCTAGATAGAAAAACAAACTTCTCTCTTCATTTCTTTTCTTCTCAAACTATTGCACTATATTAAACTTTACACATTGTTGAATTTTCAGAGATGTTCCTTTATCATCAGAAGAGCTACATTGAAAACACACAAACCAACAAACAAAGATAGGCTATATAACTACATGTTTCTACAACTATTTGAAATATGTAACTGAAAACTTGCAGTGTTGCCAAATTGATGTAACTAAATATGGTTTGAAAAGAAAAGAAAAAATAACTTGCGGAGAATTAATAATTAAAAATAACTTTAAAACTAACAGGGACTATACTTGAAATAATAAATAAATAATTATGTTTTATTTAAAATATATAATATGTGAAATACTTTAATTAAAAATTGTGTATAGGCGTTTTTTAAATTTCAGATTTAAACCAGGGAGTAGTCTGTATTTGGATATCCATTGATGTGCAGGTTCCCATTGTCCGAGCTGAGAGTTGCAAGTGTCTGTAAGGAATGTTCTGAGTACTCTGGTGGTGTAGCAGGAGTCTAAGTCCTTACTGCGAGTGTTAGCATGGGAAGGAACTGGTTTATCTATATCCTTGTGGCCGGTGTCGAAACGGTGATTGTTCATGCGTATTTTCAGAGGTCCTGTTGTGAGTTCAGCGTATTCAGCCCACAGAACTTACATTGAAGTTGGTAGATTAAGTTGGACGTGTTGCAGTCATTATGGCCTTGGATGGGGTATTGCGTCTTAGTGTTCATACTATTGAGGGTCTTGCAGGTGTTGCAGCGTCGTTTCATACACAGGTGTTAACCCTTTTCTGTGTCGATTGAGGTGAACATTTTGTTTGGGTCGGGTAATTTTGGATGTACAAGAAGGTTGTGAAGATTAGATGGCCGTTAGAAGAAAGATATTCTTGAGTGAGAGCTGAGAAGGTTTTGTATCTGAGTGGAAGGAGTTATAAATCTGTAGCCATTCTTGAGGATCGTGTTGATTCTCTGCAGTCCTGGATGGTATTTGGTAATGAATGGCATGCCATCAGAAGTTTGTCTGTGATCTGTCGCATCATTTGAGATGGCTCTGGATATTTGAGTATCAATGAGAGTTGAAGGGTACCCTCTTTATTGAAATGCTGGGGAAAACTTATTGCAATACTGAGTGAGGTCAGCACTGTCTGAACATGTGTGTTTGTCCATAATGGTCAGGCTATAAGGGAGATACTTCTCAGTGTAAGAAGGGTGACTGCGGCGGTAGTGGAGGTATTGTTGGTGGATTGTAGGTTTTGTGTGAACTGTCGCGCGAATATTATTGTTCTCGTTGAAGACATCAACGCCCACAAAGGTGGCATGCTGTAGTGATACATTGTGAGGGAATTTGAGGGTACTGAAATTGTTAAGTTCTTCCAGAAAGTTGTTGAGCATCTCTCTCTCTCTCTCAAATGTGAACCGTACAAACCATCAATGTACCGGAGCCATACCAGTGGTTTTGTGAGTCTAGAACGCCGGAAACGTTCTTCCAATCGTCCCAAGAAGAGATTGACTTAAGAGGGGGCCGTGTGTGCACCCATAGCAGTGCCCTTGATCTGTGTATAAGGTCTGTCGAGGAAACTGTTCTTTTCCTGAATTATTCTGGCTGATTCAAACAGGAAAGAAGTGGTGGGTGTGAAGTTTTGAGGTCTGAGATTTAGAAAATATTCCATTGCAGCTCGGCCATGAGTATGGTGGATGTTGGTGAGTAGAGCGGTGACGTCAATTGTAACTAAGAGAGATCCCGGGGGTAGTTCCCCAATTTGGTGCAGGCGGTTTAGGAAATGTTTGGTGTCTTGAATGTATGCTGGCAGTGCTTTTACCTAGGGTTATAGGTGAGAGTCAACAAAGGCAGATATTCTTTCTGTAGGCGAACCACATCCATAGACAATTAGACGTCCTGGTGGTGGGAGGATTCCTTTGTGAATTTTAGGAAGAAGGTAGAGTACGGGAGTTTGAGGTTCATCAGTGGAATGAAGCAGTATATAATTAGGTGAATGTTTCTGACGGGGCCCCTCGCGCTGAACATATTCCTTAATTTATTTGTTGTAGTCTGCTGTGAGGTCTTCTTGGAGGAACTTGTAGGTGGACATGTCCGAAAGCTGGGTGATTGGTTCAGCAATGTAGTCCGAGTGGTTAAGAACAACTGTAGTGGATCCTTTATCGGCAGGCAGAATGCTTATATCCTTGTTGGCACGAAGGGATTTTATCGCTTTTCGTTAATTGAGATTGAGATTATTGGTTCTTGGCATAGTGTCATGGAAGTGTGGATCAGATATGTTGGATAGAGATTGGGTGATGTATTGCTCGAGAGGATGGTCTATAGGCAGAGGGGGCGGATCCCAGTCCGAAGAAGGCCTAAATCTTGTGAGGGTTGGATTAATTGTTTTCTCAGGGTCAGAGAGCTAAGGGGGGATGTTTTTAAAGTGGAATTTGAGTCTGAGGGTGCACGCATTAACTAATGCATCTTGTACCAGAGTGAGGTGGTAAAAATTTGTGTTGGGCGAAAATTGCAATCCCTTGGCTAGTGCACTGGTTTCGGTTTTAGAAAGTTTATAGCTGGACAGGTTTGTCAGAGATACAGTTTCAGCTCGTGGTTTGGGCATTGGACCCCTTTCCTCAGCAGGTTCCTCAAGTGAGAGTTCAGATTGGATTGTTGTGCCATTTGGACTAATATAAGGAACTAGGCCAATTTAAGTAGGTGTGAATAAATTTAGTATGGTTTAATATGCTTTCTTAGTTATTCTCTGTGTAAATGTACGCTGTAATAATACAAATGTGTTCTCAGCCCCCAGCAGGACTGACGTGTAGTGGTGGGCTAATCTATTGTTGCACCAATACCGCTCCACACGTGACCAACACCTGTGGACTCAGGGAGCAGATCAATGTCCCAGGCGTTATACTACAGGAAGGCCAGGTCAGTCTATAAGACCTCGAGGTCACCGTGATTAAGACAATCAGATGGGAAGGGGTATACCTTATTATAAAATATGCAGTGTGTCATGACCTTGTCAAAAAAGATAGTGTGTGTCTGACCTTGTCAAAGAAGATAGTGTGTGTCATGATCTTGTCCACTTGGTCAATCAAGTTCTTGCATACGGCCTCATGCCGCGCATTTATACCGTGGACCTATAATCGCTGGTAGTGTCAGGAGTGGTGTGTCTCTAACTTTATTCCTCGGTGGAGTTAATCAAGTAATGCATACATTGTTTCAGTCTTATTTTGGTGAGTATCCGTGGGACTCAATCATATTGGACCAGTCCAACAACTACATTGCAGGGGGGGCCTTGGTAGGGTCAATTCATGTCCTAACTGCTGCCCACAAAGTGGTGCCCTTTATGAACCAACGATCCGACTTCGACACCAGAGGTCTCTGGTGAGTATCATATACATTAACTGAGGAACATATCACATTCATACATCTGTGTCCAATCTAAAAAAAAGGTGGGTAAAATACTAGATTATTCCTAAATGATATTTTTTTAAGTACATCGTTGTTGCAAATATTGAATTAAAATATAAGCGGTCTCTTTTAAATACTATTAATTAAACACAACAAACCAATATAATAAAAATACAATGCAAAGGACAACAATAACTATAATCTAATATATAAGCAATACGGTTTTTGTTATGAATGCAGAAATGTAGGGAGAATAACAGTTACCGATAGTCCATAAACACTCATATTATTTTTAAGTAAAAGTTTTTTTTTATGTTAAAATGAAATATTTATCACGTACTTGAATGATTCATTATTCACTCACGGGAGCTAATACTGGGATAGCTTGCCATCACAAGGTAACGAAAGCTATTTTATGAAAAAATAATATTTAGCACCGCGTTTTACTATCCGTTCGGGTTATATGCTTTTTATGAAAATAAGAATGTAATAAAGTTAATTAATAAATGAACCTTGATATGTTTTATTTGCTTCATTCATTTAGTGATCAACTTTAACGCCTCACTTGGTATGAATATGAACGATTTCTATTTGTTTTCACACGTAAATTTCCCAAAGTCTATGATATTCCCGTAAAGGTCTAGTGCTATTGAACCGTATCTTGTCTTTCTTAGACGAACATGTGTTTTTACTGTCACATTGATCCGTGATCAGAGCAAGACGGAGAAATAAATTATTCGTGGTTACTTGCAGACACAAGTTACTTGGACTAATGACATCAACATGATTATAAAATTTAAATCATTAACATGGAGGAGTGATAAAAAAACACGTGATTAGGCTTAGACAATTAATTAACTAAAGCGTTTCACACGGTTTTAAATACCAATTCCCTCGGGCCCTGCTATTTTTGCTGTTGTATAGTTACAATATTCAAAGCATTTACCTCTAAAAGTTTGCAATAGGCGAGTTTTCGTGATTGACTCGGTTACGTCTTGGTATCGAGTGTTTTCGACCAAGATGGAGTGCGAAAACATTTTGAGATTGTAACGTTATTTGCCACCCTACCATTTATTTTCCTATATTTTTCTAATTTTTGTGAATAATTATCCAATTTATTTTCGTGTGAAATTAAAGACTTCAAAGTTCAGCTGCTGTGTCGCCGGCCCGACAAATAATATCATTTACATCCATTCATAAAATAAAAGGACGGAAGGAACAACGTATAACATTGTTTTAAATAATTTAAATAAGTAATTTTGATTCAAGGAAGAACACTTACCTTTTGTTAAACAGATTAATTATCCTTTTAAGAAGTTTGTTGACTCTTCATTTATTTGTCGACCATAATTGTTTTAACGCATGCGCAGATCTATCAAACAAGTGAGTGGCGGATCTCGTGATTGTAAAAGAAGAAGAAGAAAAGAAACAAGGCAAGATGTAAATAACTCCAAACTAGCGCGCTTTTCAATTCTGACTGATATAAATAAACATTTTAATTCTTTAAGAAAACATTGTTCACATTCATTGGCATGCAATTCAATATTTATATTAAACCTGCATTGTATTTGATTTTTTATCCCTAGTTCATAGCCAACATTTTTTTTAAATATATTAGTTTTTTCTTTGGACTTGGAAGTAAAGAATAGAACATTTTCAAATTTGATTTTGGAAGACTTTCGGTAGGAGACTGGGTCTTCTTCCTCGGTGTTTGTCTAACATGGAGATGAATCTGTGGAGTTCTTAATTTAATTTATTTTTAAAGTGAAGCAATGGTTGAAAAGTAAAGAGTGAGCAGCAAATGGAAAGCTAAGTGTATAGATGCAAGAGCTAGACTTTATTTTTTTAAGAATTGTGGACGTGTTAACATTAATAAAGGGAAACGAATTTCTGAAGTTGATGTTTCAGCATGGACTAATTCATGGGTGAGGTCAAGCCAACTCTTCAACTTTAAAGTCATGACTATTTTTTTCTTATTTTATCAAATATCAGAATTCATGTAATAACGTTCATAAAGACTAACTGATTCAGAGAATTAATTAATTGTATTGATTTTTTTCTCTTCTTCCTTTTGCCTCAACAATACTATTTTATTTGGTCAAATTAGAATTATATTATTATTATTAGCACCACGTCTTACTACCCGTTCGGGTTATACGCACTTACGCTAGGCTGATTGTGAGATAAAATGAAGGACCTACAGTTTAACGTGGAATCCGAACCACGGTGGAGGCCTGGCATTCCCCACATTCACAAGATCACAAGATGTCTTGTCAGAGGTGAAGGAAGGGTATGGTAATCAGATAAATCTGTGCCGGGACCGAGGATTGAACCCCGGCCGCCAGTACAGAAGTCCTTACCCCTAGATCGCCAGGTCACCAATTTGAATTGTAACTATCCGAAATTCCATAGGTAGGATTGGGATGTGGTAAAAAAAAAAAGGAAACAATAATAAACCTCACAAAAGTTCCAATAATTGTTATTTTATACATTTATTTTTATTGTAGTCTAAATTACATTATATTTCAACAATCCATTTTTATTTCAATTGCTCATGTTTTATTTTAAGTACTCCCCAGTGGTCTCAAGTATTGAGAGTCGTCGTTCCACTGTCTGATTTAGCTGAGGTAAATGTTTTATTTTTAATTTTGATTACTATTTTTCTCCTAGATCCTAGGAGTGGCGCCCAACAAATAGCATAATTTTTGTACATCTTGACATTAACTGCTGTTATGTAAACAAGATTCAGAAGATACAGAAAATTATAATTTATAAAATACCTATTTTTTTTAAATTTGAACACTACAAGATGTTTCTCTTAAACACAAATGACGGTCAGGCTAAAGAGTAGATTTAACAGCTGGTATGTGAATTTATGTAATCAAACTACATGTACTTCAAATTGGTGGGAAATAAGCTATTTTTTTTTATTCTTAGTTAGATTGATGCACACACAACATAGACTTGACCAATAAGGGGGAGCTTGGAGTTCAAGTTCTGTTGGGTGTACTGAGGGTAGTTTTACTTAATGATTTTCAACTCTCCCTCCTCACAAATGTGGGTACACTTCCTCTAAATTTGACATTATTTATCAATAATATATTAGCGAATTAGCACGTTTGCATACAAGCCGAACAAGCAGTAAGTTTGTCTAAATAACCGAATAATTTCTCCCTCAGGAACAGTTCCACCATCCTCAAGGTCAGACTGGGTGAATGGAACACGCACAAAGCCACCGAGTCCTACAAGTACCAAGAAATTGGGATACTTCGCATTTTGGTTCATCCTAATTATAACAATGATAATCTACATTATGACCTGGCTCTCATCACGCTCAGCTCAGCTGCACCTCTGGGCGTGCAGCCTCATATAAACAGCGTCTGCATAGCTCCGACCGGCACAGACTTCACGGGGAAAAGGTGAACACTAGCAAGTCTCGAACGATGCATTTTTACTGCGGAACACCATATATATATATCACCAATGCACTCTTTCAAGGGCTCCTTTTACCCCTGACAGTTATTATTATTATTATTATTATTAGCACCGCGCCTTACTAACCGTTCGGGTTATACGCACTTACGCTAATGTGTAATGGTAGGGTGATTGTGAGATGAAATGGACCTACAGTTTAAAGTGGAATCCGAACCACAGTGGAGGCCTGGCAGTCCCCATATTTACAAGTTGTGATTAATACACATCTTGTCAGAGGTGAAGGAAAGGTTTGGCAATCAGATAAATCTGTGCCGGGACCGAGGATAGAACCCCGGACCCCCAACACAGAAGTATGACACCTTACCCCTAGACCATCAGGTCACCCATCCCTTGAGAGTTAAAAGGTTGTTCGAATGCTAACATAGTTGGCCTGACCAAACCAGGTGCTACCTGACTTTGTACCCCGAGTTTATTAGGTTTTCCTCTCTCTAAAAGACACGCATCATACCTCTTATATTATCCGAACACCAAAAAGTTGGGATCATGCTAATAACATCGTTAGGGATTAATTCCAGAAAGAAAGAAATAAAAAGTGGGCCAAGAAATAGCTAATTGGACGGAAAAAATTCGGCCATATTGTGTTACTACATACATACATACACACTACTACTCGCGGCCGTGTTTGTAGTACAACTTACACGCTGAATCACCCGACAGCTCTACACAATTTGGTCTGACGGCCGTGCGGTTCAATGCGCCACACACAGGACATTTTTTTGTCGGGCGACACACGACCCGATATTGTTAAGACAGAATTTTTTCCGTCCAATTAGCTATTTCTTGGCCCACTTTTTTTTTCTTTCTGGAATTAATCCCTAACGATGTTATTAGCATGATCCCAACTTTTTGGTGTTTGTATAATATTGGAGGTATGATGCGCGTCTTTTAGAGAGAGGAAAACCTAATAGACTCAGGTACAAAGTCTGTAGGTAGCACCTGGTTTGGCCGGGTCAACCAGATCAGATAGTTTGTAAGGCCCTTAACATGTTTAGTTTGAGCCGCCGTTTAATGACCCACCAGCCTTTCTTGATCACCAAAGATAAATATCAACTTGGAATCTAAATATCATGCTATGACCGTAATCACAATGACACGGAGGGAGGTCTGTTCACAGAACTACTAGGTTATCTTTTGATACATCTCTTTGTGTAGGTGCTGGGTGTCTGGGTGGGGGAAGAACGATTTCGGGCCGCAAGGTCAGTACCAGTTCATACAGAAGCAAGTGGACGTTCAAGTGCTGTCCCCTGGCGACTGTCAGCAAAGACTGCAGGGGACAAGATTGGGCCAGTATTTCAGCTTTGATCAGAACAGCTTCCTGTGCGCCGGCGGGGAGCAGGGTAAAGACGCTTGCACGGTGAGTTCACATTCACATTAAAGTTTGGTGAAGTTCTGTTGATAAGGAGTTGTAACGGCATTATTCAATACAATTATATACTCGTTATGAATTCTAGTTGTGTGTTTGCATTCAGGGCGGGTCAGCCCAACAGACTGGTCTGACATTGTGTAGGGGGAGAACACAGTAACTGGGCTCCAACCTCCAACGCTATTCTCCCTGTCTCGGGTATTAGTAGCAGCACTACTAATACGAGACATGTGATGCATTGGTATATTACGACAGTGGCAATGTTTGAAACAAATGCCACAGTACCCGACACCCTTTGTTTCAGGGAGACGGAGGAGCCCCGCTGGTCTGCGAGAATGGCGGCCGGTTCTATCTGGCAGGTCTGGTCTCCTGGGGTGTCGGCTGCGCTGATAAGGGAGTCCCGGGAGTGTACGTCAATGTGCTCAACTTCCGCGACTGGATTGTCCAGCAGAGCCAACCTAGAGTGGGCAACTTGGAAGAAAGTTCACAGAGAATTCACTAGAGTGCACCAAATCAACACAATGCCGGCATTTGCCCAATGTCACATCCATAAAGCCAAGAATGCATTTTATAAAGACCTTAAGAGGATTTTTGCATATATTTATATTCGTTATTAGCAAACAATAATACATCAGTTATCCTTAGTAAATAAAAGGGGTTTGGAATTGGGAGATTTTTATTTTTTGAAGAATTTATGTATATTTAATTAGAAAATAAATATAAATTACCATGTTATCTATATTAATAAAACAAAGAATTTGTATCATGGACATTGAGTAGTATCTATTGCAGACAGAGGTCTGAAATTTAAAAATTAGTATCCCCTTGTGCACAAACATGTGTACCTCAAAGACAATATTTTAATATTTAGATTTGATTTTCTTAAATTAATTATGCTGGTCCGGAAGAAATAAGAGGTTTTTTTTTTCCTGAAGAAACGCTTTAGCGGCAAAGCCGGGTACTTCCGTGTACGTTTGCCGACATAGAAATCCAACGGCTATAAACATTTCAAAACATAGAACTGGAAACGTGCGGAGGAAAAAGTCTGGAAACCGTGGTGCAATGGAGAAAGTTGGCTTTCTTATTTAGTAGGAAACAAACTGAAATAATAACCGAGCATTAGCACTACAATATCTTGAAATTAGGTCTAGAGAATAGTCTCTGGCTGTTTGTTGATCCATCATAAAGTCGATGGGCCGCGACCCTATTGCGAGTGTTTATGTCAACATTATTTGTTCCAGTAGATTTCCCCGGACAGGCAACCAGAAGGCCCTTTGTTCAGACATGAAGTCCTAATTCCCCAACATTTCTAAATGTTCGAGTGACCACATCTCTTTAAGAGTGCTCAACATTTCTAAATGTTCGAGTAGCCACATCTCTTTAAGAGTGCTCAACATTTCTAAATGTTCGAGTAGCCACATCTCTTTAAGAGTTCTCAACCTGTTGGATAGAGAGGATGTGGGAATAAGAGTTTGTGGACAAGAAACAAACAAAATAAATTGTACTTTTAAAATATTTATACTATACAAAAAAAATGTACATTAGCCAAACTTCAAATAATTCTTTTATCGTAAAAAAAATTGTATTTAGATATGGGCTTGTTTTAGTAGAACACAAAAGATAATTATGTCAGACTTCTAAAAGTTGTGGTACTAAACCAACTTTATAATTCCACAATACATAAACTGTCCGAACCGGTGGACAAATTCAAATAATCAAGGCTCCCGATTACCGAGGACAACAATCTGCCCAGGACCTCGCTGAAATAACATTTATATGTAGCACTTCCTCGATTGGAGACAACCAGACAAGTTCAACACAGGCAATCGACAAAAGTTACATTTGTAAAATCCAACTCAACAATGGCACGACAACATTTTGTATCATTTCAAATAATTACATATTTTGAGATTTAACTACACATTTGGGAGAATTAAGAAAAATTAACTTACCTACCTTCAATTCAAAATACATGAACAACATATCCTTGATTTTACCGAACAGACATTTTGTAAAACCAATCTAGTCCTACTTATTTGTGCAAATTTTATTCAGTGATAAATATGTTTTGAATAAATTATAGCATAGTCAAACACAATTCATATCGGCCAAAGTTTGTACGGTAATATTGGCCCAACTTAAAACAAACTTAAAACACTTCACAGTCTTATAATTAATACTGATCCTTCCGCAGAAGCTAGACTTCATAGAATGTGATAGTTGTGAAAATATTATATACAAAACTAAAGTATATATTGTACTGGCCTCACAAGATGGCCACCAGCGAGATATTAGTGCTAAGTCATATTAAACTATTCACAGATGATTTTGAGTAACTTTATTTCCTGGTTTGTACGATAGGGATTTGAACTATGGATAAGATATTCGAATACTCAAGAAAATTCGAAGATAGCTTGAAAAAATATATCCAAAATTTTGAAAGTGAATGTGTTTTAGAGCTTTAGTTCAACTTATTGGTGGTTCAGCACCAACATAATTATAGAAAATGCAACACAATAATAATTGCATTCTAGCAAAAACTGTTACTTAATATTCCCTCATGTTTAGACTTTTTTCCCCCCCTCGAGATTCAAAGATAGAATTAAGTTTTAGATTCGACTCAGCCTTGATTTGAACCAAACTCCACTACTTTTGTTCTTCAGCAAACGTCAAAAGTTTACAGCAGCCCTTTCGTGCACAAATG
The DNA here is from genome assembly GCA_902151425.1 of Timema shepardi. NCBI lineage: Eukaryota > Metazoa > Arthropoda > Insecta > Phasmatodea > Timematidae > Timema > Timema shepardi. The sequence goes on along the minus strand of CABFVX010004430.1, from coordinate 6,496 downwards.
ATTGGAAATTACCGGCAAATGTCTGTTGTTTACTCCACACTCTACAGATATAGCCCATGTCCCATTTTTAGATTAGAGTTTATATCCGAGGAGAAAATCCAAATTAAAGACGAACATTTGTGTAACCCTCTCTCGGTGGTTACATGGTCTAACATGTCATTCTTTCAACAGATTGGTTGGGTGTGTACTTGGGATGGTTTTTTCCTCCAAGATTCCCACACAAATGCAAGTACACTTCTTCTAAATAAAACCTTCCTCATCCCTAATATATTAGCTTGATTGACAAACCAAACCGGCGAACATCCAAATGAATAGTGAGGCACAGTGACAAAAAAAAAGTGCTGCCAAATTGACGACACACTCGCTCGAACTGTTACGTGAGAAATCTACTCTCGATACCTGACAAAAGTATTTAAAGCACAAGAATTATAAAAACATTGCTGGCAACTCTCATACAGTACCAACCTAATAATTGTGCGGAGAACTATTCTTATAACAGTGGCAACACTGGCGGAAATAGGCGAGTGTATGTGGACTTTTAAGTTGGTAATTTTTCCGTCACACAATTATGAGGAGCCTTATATAAATATAATTTGGAAAAAATAATTATGAGCCTATCAGAGAAACAAGGTCGTTATATTCACTTTATTTTCTCTGTTAGCCATCAGATGAACTAGTTAGACACAGCGAAAAAGGGGGGTGAAGGGTCCCAAAAAATAAAACTATACGATTTACATTTAATACAGTTTAATATAGTTGAGGCATTTTACTAGCGAGAGCCAGCCAGAAGCTGGAAACAGTTCGTGTTGATGACGAGTTGAAACATTACATATTTACACTCGAGTAAATCCCACGACCTTTGGTTGATGCCAGATCAATGAACTGTCCAGGACTCACCCTGTGCTCAAGGCCATCATTCAAAAGTTTTGGGCAGAGTCTGTGATAGACGTGTGGTATTCTTTGGCTCCTAGATTTATCAACGAACCTCGGCCACCAATGACGAGCGAACAACTTTTTGCTGTCATTCTTACAAGAATTGTAGTGTGCATGGATGTGGAAATTAATTTTGGTCACGATTAGATACGTGTTTAAATTATGTGGCAAAGCATCGACACGCTAAGCCAATGGTCCTGGGTTTAGTTCTGATGTGCGAGTGTTAACTTTTCAACTATATTTAATTCAAATGAAAGATGTTCCATTACAATGTCCATCTGAATTTATTAATAATTCTAGAACTGTTTTATAAACGACAGAATACCAGTAATGTATTTTCAATTTTTTGATCCTGTTAAACTAAAATAAAACGTTTTTATTATTGATTTGTGCGATTATTATGGTAGTTGTAGGTTAAAGCGCGTGTTTAGCGTATCAAATTGGAGAAAGAGGACCCATTTAGGTTGCAAGCACATGTTCTGTTAAATAATAGAGGGTTGTGAAGTACTTTTTTTTAGTTCAAAGTGAAGAAATCTTCTCTAAGCCAAATCAAAGTTGATTTTTTTTTTACATATCACATAACTTTAGATATTAGATACAATTTACAAAATGTTACCAATAAAACATGTTTACCATATTTTGTTCCAAGTTGATAAATTAAATTATTTTCGAAACGTGTGCGGATAATTTAATAATTCTAGAGTTTTGTGCAATTTTAGATCAGGGATGTCAAACATTGACTTTGTGCAGCCCACAGACCTTTGGATATAAGCCAACATAAACGTCGTAGAAATACAACATTCAAGAATTTGACACGAATAATTGAGAAAATAAGCCAAATTTGTACTCTTTTTTTTTGGTCCAAAAGGGATAAATTACCAAAAGTGATTGAATTTGAGCACCAAACATGTACAATGTTTGTGAGCACATATTTCTCGCGTGAAAAGGTAAAAGAGAAAAAAAAGGTCTCCGCTTTTGCCAACATTTAGGAAAGTGACTTCAGCACAAGTTTAATGACCGACAAGCCCACCATTCCCGCAAATAAAAGGTTTTAAATTTCTGGTACAGAGTATTTAAGGTCTTTCTTATTGTTTTTATGTATAAAAAAAACCCTTCACGGCAGCAACTTACAATAAAACGGTATCGACCGAGCATGTGGCCAACTTCTGCAGATAGAGGGCGTCACGTGGTCAGCACAACAAACTCCCCTAGCCGTTAGTCTCGGTTATCTAGACCAAAGCTCCTCATTTGTCCTCCCGAGGTTGAGTCGACCTCGTTCCTGATACAACGCTTCACGGAGGCGAGGATCGCACCTCTGGATCTGACCACTAAACTACAGCCTTCCCGGTATTTTAGTGTTCCTTGCAGCCGATATGTTCAAACGAGTCGACAAACCTCTTTTAGATAATGTGAACATTAATTTGTGATTTACATAACAGCACAAAAACACAAAAAGTTAACATAAATGTGTTTTTAACTTTACATATTTGTATAGCTCGATTACAACCCTAGTAACTAAATAAACATTTAAAATAACCCCCTCACCCCATTCTTTAAAAGAATTAAAAATGTTATTTTTTATATAGGGGAAACCTTGGCTGTATATTTAGATGGCAACTCTTATTTTTTTCAAGTTCCTTTTTATAAAAGAAAAACAAATCAGTAGGTACAGTGCTGTACATAAAACATCAATCCTGCAATTGTAATTTACTAGAAATATTAAAACAATTATAAAATGTCACTTTCACAAGATAAAAACAACATTAGTTTATCATTTTGAAACCGTTCTACAATCAAGTAGAAGTTCTACTTGCTATCACATTATTTTTATTTAATAAATCACACCTATATGTAGCGCGCACACACACACACATTTTAAAATAATTATTGAAACTATAAAGCAGGGATCGGCATCCGTGGTTGGGGCAGCGATCACCCTTACTTTCCCCATTATTTCTTACATTGAATATTTCTTTCAATATCGATGTCCCTGCCTTTATATAAAATTAATAAAATGTACACTCTGTTTACCCTGAAAGATGGCCCTCTCTTATAAGCTGTACCATAGTGGAATAGCGCAAAGTAAGCTTGCCTTGTCATGCCGACCACTGCTCCACAGCAACTAATGATCCGTAACCAGACACGACTGGTCAAATAGGAGAAGCAGACTTGACAATCAATCAACATAATATCATTAAACGTATAGTCCAGCCTTAGTGACAGCTATGGATATCTCTATATTTGACAGAACTAGCGTTATCTATTTAGTTCTATAATTAGGAACGGGTCCCTCAAATTATTAAGGGTATTCAAGAAAATTTCGAATTTGAGACTCGGGGTCTTTAAGAATATATTTTTTTTAATCAATTTTTTAAGTGTAATTTGTTTTAAGAGCTCTACTACTGCTTAGTGGTGGTTGAGAACCAATTATAATTATAGGATGAACTTAACAACCAGACCCCAGACCAGTAATATAACACTTAACTAAATGTATGAATGGATTATAAGAAATAATGTTAACATTCAGTTACTCTTTGTATTTATATTATTCTATTCTATTTATATTTCCTCTCACGTTCATAATTCCCCCCCCTCCCCCCAAGATTTGGATTCAGGATTGTTAAAATAGTGTATTCAACCCAACTCAATATACGAGGGGGAACCCAAAGGAAGCCAGACTTTTGCACTAAGAAATTAATTTATTAAGTTTTTACAAAATTCTTTTAGTCTCCTTCAAAGTACTTTCTATTAGATGTGATGCGCTTGTCCGATCCTTTTTGCCACGGTTTGAAGCACCTCTGGAACCCTTCAACTTTGATATCGTCCCTCTGCGAAGCTGTTTTTACAGCCTCCACATCATCAAAGCGCTTTTCATTCTCGGGGAACAGAAAAAAGTCGCACAGGGCGAATACGGAGGGTGGGGAACGATAGCCCACCCCTGAGAGCCCAAATATCGGCTCACAGACAAGGCCGTGTGTGCGGGGGTGTTGTCGTGGTGAAGGAACCAGTCACCTGATCACCAGACTTCCGGGTGTTTCCTTCGCACATCCTCCCTCAAAAGTCTTAAAATTTCCAAATAAAAGTGTTGATTAACAGTCTGACCAGGGGGAACAAATTCCCGGTGCACAATTCCACCAACATCAAAAAAAAACCAATGATCATCGTCTTCACATTCAACCTCACTTGTCTTGCTTTTTTGGTCAAGGGGAGTTGGGGGTCTTCCACTGGCTAGACCCTTGCTTGGTTTCGGGTTCATATCCGTACCACCAACTAGCATCACCTTTAATGACCTTGGTCAAAAAGTTTGGGTCACTTTCAATCTGATTTTTCAAGTCCTGGCTCCAATTCACACGAATGGTTTTTTGATCCTGTGTGAGCAACGAGGAACAAACTTATCAGCAACTCGTCTCGTCTGCGACTCCTCGGTCAAACCCTCTGGCACGAGCTCCAACTCCCTCCTGTCTGTCCTGAAATTTCGTCGACTGTGAAACGACAATGCTGTGGATTTTTTCAACGTTTTCGTCGTTTCGAGATGATGAAAGGCGCCCGGAATGAGCATGATCTTCAACACGCATCTCGGCATGTTTAAAGCGCCCAAACCACCTAAAAACTTGTGTGCGGCTCATAGCATCCTTCTTGAAAGCCAGTTGAAGCATTTGTTAAACTTTCGTTGCCGATTTTTCAAGCAGGAAGCAAAATTTCAAACCCACTCTTTGTTCCTTTAAATCTGCCATAACGATTTCACAGACAGCAAACGAGAACAGTTGAGAAAAACAACACTATAAACAAACGTAACTTTCTACCCAGACGCCGCTTGGGCAACCGATTTGGTAGGGTGTCTAGTAGACCCACCTAGCGGGAGAACTCTCTACTACTCCTAGGAACGGCCACGAGCTTTCAATCCGGTTTCTTTTGGTTACTCCTAGGAACGGCCACGCGCTTTCAATCCGGTTTCTTTTGGTTACTCCCTCGTATTACGTAACAACCACGGACTGCAAAAATAGGCGATTAATCAAACTGCCGGCACACGGTGGTGTTTGATACGGGTGTTCAAAGCACACTTTTTCAATTTGAAGTGAAGTTGAATCGAATAATAGGAAATATTCCTGAGGCTGAATCAAGGTTTGAATATTTACAAGATAAAATATATGTTACATATGGATATAACTTCAGGTATTATATATTATTTACAAAATATTTAGTTGCAAAGATAGCATATTTCATCCTAAGCTGATAGATTAAGTTTTCACAACACATAATTTTAATATTTTGGATTATTGTTGTGTGAACACTTATTTGTGATTGACATAAAAACATAAAATGACTAGAACTGAACATGAACTTGTATATGAACTTTAAATATTTTTATTGGCAAAGCTTCGAATATGAAATTTTACTTTCAAATCAAAGTTGCAAATATTAAAGTAAAGTCAAAGTCTTTGTATGATACTTTCCACCTTTAGCTTGAATATGAGGGGCTGATTTCCAAGACTACTTGAATATGAGGGGCTGATTCTCAAGTCTACTTGGATATGAGGGGCTGATTCTCAAGTCTACTTGGATATGAGGGGCTGATTCCCAAGTCTACTTGAATATGAGAGGCTGATTCCCAAGTCTACTTGAATATGAGAGGCTGATTCCCAAGTCTACTTGAATATGAGAGGCTGATTCCCAAGTCTACTTGAATATGAGGGGCTGATTCCCAAGTCTACTTGAATATGAGAGGCTGATTCCCAAGTCTACTTGAAGCGAGACCAGATCTAGTTACAGCACATTAACATATTTCCTCTCTAGATCACATGATAGCACTTCCCGACTTGACTTTCCCGAGACGCGCCACTCTAGTGACGTACTCGTCCAAGAAACAATGGCACCATGAACCCAAGTATAGCGTAGCTGGTAATGTTACTAAACCCCCCAAAATAGGGCTGGGCCAATGCTGATTGCCAATCATCTGGTTCCTTTAGGCATCAAGGGGCCTTACATTGATCTTTAGAAGTGTTCAAGACCGAAGGTAGGTACAGTAGCCCCATGTCAAAGAATGAGAGGGTAAATTTAAGGGATGACGGTCCCAAAAATAATTTAACAATTCATCAACACTGGACTGCTTAGTTATTAAATACATTTAATTACTATAAAATATTGTTGTTGTTTTTTGGACCGTGTCTTACTACTCGTTTGAGTTACGCGCTTATGCACTAATTAAACTAATGGTTTTAGGGATTATGAAGGTTATATATAGAGGAAGTGTACCAACATTTGTGCGTAGAGATAGTGGAAAACCATTTTGTAAAAAAAAAAAACTCAGTACACCTGACGAGACACTTGAACCCCCACCATCGGCAGTCTAGTATATAGTGAGAGTAGTGCCTTAGACAATGTGACCACCAAAGCAGGTAATTATTAGCTCCTCTTCATTGAATAGATTATAAAGAAACAAGATCTTGGCCTTTGAATAGTTTTGTGCTGGCTTATTTATTATATAGTAAAGGAAATTGATAGAATTAAAGAAAAGAGGAAACATAAATTACTAAGAGTGAAATTGATGAAGAAAGCCCACCTA
>CABFVX010004429.1:38398-65837 GCA_902151425.1 Timema shepardi | reverse complement strand
CTGGAGGGAGAGATACTGGGTCTAGAGTGGGGGGCGCACGCCTCTGGAGGGAGAGATACTGGGTCTAGAGTGGGGGGCGCACGCCTGTGGAGGGAAAGATACTGGGTCTAGAGTGGGGGACGCACGCCACTGGAGGGTAAACTCGCACTCCCCTGTAAACAAACAATATTGGGGGCGCCCAGTACCGAGTAAAACTGGGCTTGCAGCTTCCCCCATCACTGATAAGATATCTCTGGCCGTTCAAGGTCAGGCTCCTCAACATACCTTCTGAACAACGGTACTTAAAATACACGGTAGGGTCGTGTCTGAAACGTGAATGTAGCCCACTGCGCGCTCAGATGTATGCTCCCGACCATTATTCTTGTTGTTTAGATGCTCGAATCTTTCTTTATCTAGTAGTATTGGTGACTTGTTGTGTAATTGCTGGGTTCAATAACCACTCAAGAAACTCTCAAGAATCTGGGGTAATATTTTAAAAATTTCCAACAAATAAAACATTGCCAAAACAATGTGTGCACGCTTGTAAAAGAGCTGACAATTTTTATGTCTCTAGCGCTCGAGTTTGCTCTGCTAACTTTAGTGAAAAGTACTTTGAACGTGACTTGAGGGTGGAACTACTCAAATTTAAACCAAATATAGTGTTATAAAAAATGTTCCATATTTTAAAATACCAACCATCACAGCTTCTTGCAGTAGTTCGGAAATAATTAAAAGTGCTGACAAAAGTGAAAAAAAAGCTTAAACTTTCTTTTAAATACACACGAAAGTAATAATTTGCCCTTAACATCCTTAAAACACTTAATAAGAACACAAGAGTTAGAGTTGGAACGACTAAAGAAAGAAAATAATATTTTAAAGAATAAAACTAATGTTTAAAAAAATATTTATAGAGTTAGCCACTGCTAGGACAGTTTCTCGTCTAGCTGAAACTATAAAACAAATCGAATCTCGTTTTTCCAGCTCCCAGCAACATCACATTATTTTAAGGGGAAAATGTAACATTTGGAATTCTGAAATGTATCAAAGCCAATAACGCTAAGATGTATATCCAAAAAAACACTTAGATATTTAAAAGACGTTTTAAAATATCCCCTTCCAAGCGAAACGACAATAAAACGCCACCTCGACGAATTTTCTGTTAAGCCAGGATTTATAGATGTAAGTTTAAATATTTTAAAAACACAAGTAAATGTTTTTACTGATTTAACAAAAAAACGTGGTGCTTTGTTTTGACGAGATGAAAGTTAANCGTGTGCTATGATAGTGTCGAGGACAAAATCCTAGGACCACACTCAACTATCCAAGTTTTAGTTATCCGAAGCTTAGTTGGAAATGGAAACAACCCGTGTATTACGGATTTGACAGACCCGTCGATAAAGAACTTTTCTTGAGTGTTGTTGAAACAGTTGAGGCCACGGGACTCCGAGTCCGGGCTTTTGTAGTGATATGGGACCATCAAATCAGAAGCTTATGTTGAATCTGGAAATAACATCTGGCTGTACAGGTATTAAAAACCCATTTTCTTAAGAGCGCCAAAAGTTTTTTTTTCCGTCCCTTATGTTCTGAAACTTTTGATAAATCACTTACTAGACGAAGTATATCAGCTGTCTAACGGTAACACTGTTAAAATAGATATATTTGCACAGCTCGTCGAGCTACAAAAAGACGGCGATCTGAAATTTGCGTATACAATTAACACTAATCGCCTCCTTCTAACAGGAACAGAAAGATAAACTGTCAGGAAGGCTGCAGAATTACTATCCAGAACTATAGCAACTGCTATTGAATATACTCTGCCTGGAAATGAACACGTGGTTACATTTTTTAATACTATAAATGATGGCTTTGATGTGCTAAACTCTAGAACACCTTATCATCCAACAAATAAGTTGAAAAGTGCCTGTGGGATTAATTTAAATGAAAAGAATGCAGCCCTTAACTTTTTTTTAATGATATGTGCGAATCTATGCGAACTATTGGGAGAAACAAATTATTACCTTTCCAAAAGGGCTTCCTAATATCTATCCGTATACTTGAAGGGTTCTACACAGTTACACTCTAAAGGATGCACATATATTATAGCAGCATGATGTAATCAAGACGTCCTTGAATCTTATTTTTCTCTGATTAGAGGCCTTGGTAGATTTTATGATCATCCGCTACCCAAGGTTGCGAGCCAAAGAACGAAATCTTTACTTTCGAGCCATAGTGCATCAGTAATAATAAAAACTGGGAACTTTTCAAGTGAAGACACAACCACATTAAGTGTCGATGTAATACAACATCTTAGATGTTATATCCGGGAAGATTCACAAGTAGAATCTACAGCACAGGAGGAAAATGAAAGTGAACAGCCAGAAGAGGAATAATTTATATCAACATAATATTCATGGACAAGTAGCAGGAGAAAACACAGACTTACTAAAGATGCTCGCAGGGTATATTGCTCATAGAGTGAAAAAGAAAACGCTATTTACAGCTTACAAATATGGCCACCCAACGAGTCACTACCCCACAAAACAAATAAACTGGGTTTTGACAATATTAAGAGGAGGCCTGATGGAGCCAACAAGTGCGTGGGCTCAGATTATATTTAACATGGAAGAGGACTTTGATACATTTCATGGCGGTGGCTTTAGTAAGGATTGTGAGGCGATGAAAACATTAGTGAACATCCTCAAGTTGAAGTACATTGGCATAGATGAGTTTAATTTCGGTGACTACATTATTTCATGATACATTTTATTTAACATATTGCCTACAATATTTTGTTTGTTTTTAATCTATAATTATAAGAAATTGTCTTATTTGTATGTATGTTGTAAAACTTTCCTTTAACTCCTCAAACATATTCTTCAATGCTTAATTTAATTACAGTGGCAGTGTAATCTGTACATTTTTTAATTTTAATCATTCCATCCAACTTAAATAAAAAAGCATTACGAAATGTTTAAACATGGTCATAACTGAAAGTCATGATCAAATTCTAATTTACTTTAAAACAAATGTTAGGAGAGATGCAGCTAGCAGGCAGTTTTATAGTAATGGACTAGCGCGGCCAGTGGGCACCTAGTGACGTGTCAAAGGGGCGGGGCTGGGGGGGGGGGGTGCGCGCGTGGACCCTGCCGTATATTCTAAGTACCGTGGTCTGAACTATACAATATATGTCCAGAGATACAGTAGTCCGCGGGCCAATCTGCGGAGCTTGGCGGGCCGGGTGCGGCCCGTGGTCCACCAATTGAATAGACCTGTCCTACCACTACCGTAATGGCAGGTGTTCTTTCAGTAACAAGGCATCAGGGTAGGCAGGATAAGCTTAGTTCTCCCAAAAGCTTTTGAAAAAGGAGAGCAGTAGTATTAGTCTGCCAGTACTGTATTATATAACTTCATAAAAAGCCCATTTTCGACATCATTAATTTGCCCCTTTATGAGTGTTCATAATTCAGCTCACCCAAATGTTATCACCCCGCTTCGCCACTGGTCTTTTTTCCTACCAAATCACAATCAAACAGTTGGATTCTGGTATGAATTAAGGCCTTCCAAAACGGGATTCCTACCAAAATCAAGCTATCACTCTGATAAACAAGATAAACTTAAAACAAAGAGCTTTCTTTTGACCCAAATAAGTCTGGCGTTGTAACGTATCTCAGGGGAGAACATTGGCTTTAATCTATTATTCGTCACTTTATTTCTGTAACCAAAATAAGCCGAAAAATCGTGATTGCTTACTGTCACGTCACCTTGTCTTTCACATCGAACTAGATCATTTCGATAAGGTGAACTGAGGCATTTTTCTTTATAAAGGTTCACAAAAACGTGGATTAATTTCCTTTAAAACAAATTTCCTCATTCCTACCCCATTAGTGTAAGATGTGATTAACCCAAGGGTTGCAAAACTCTTTTGAGGCCACGCCACCCTTCACATGTCAGATTTTCCGTGCGATGCCCTTGTACTCAATTTTAAAAAAAACGCCCAAATTTGATTTGGTGGCATTTAAAATAAAAATTGTAATTTACATTACTAGCTTGTATTCTTTTAAATGTAAAAATACAAAATTAAAACAAGATTACAGAACTAAATAAGAATAAATTAATTACACTGAACTTTTTTTTTTACATGATTTCATGTGTACAGTCGGTTCATAATGGTAAAATATCTCATCCTGTATTTTATGATTTCAATTTCACTTTTTTCACCAACATTTAAAAATTAGACTATAAATTATACATTTTAGTTTTTACCTATTGCCATGACGCCTAGGACCAATACCGACGACGCCCAATTTGGGAACCCCTAAAGGGGTACAGGACGCGGGGAGCGTTAAAAAAACCAAAGTATTTGAAGACCGGATTCCACCACGTGGTTATGCTGTAGATAAGGTATCAGTTGTTGACGCAACCGTTTCAAGTGCTATAGTTTTATCTCTTTTCGTTGTATTTATCTTTGATTTGTGTATTATCAACTTCATCATGGGTGCTTGTTCAAACTTCCGAATAAAGTGCGGCCACTACAACCTAGCTTTCATACGAAGGGAAATAGGGTCGGGTAAATTACAGTACTCTCGGCCGAGACTCAAACATAGACCCCCCGCTCCCGCCCCCTCGCCGGTAATTCAGTTCATTGTAAGATTGACACCTTACACTTTGTGACCAAGCACACATAAACACAGATTAATGTTATATTATTATTATTATTAGTAGTATTAGTACCGCGTCTTACTACCCGTTCGAGCTATAAGCACTTACGCAAATGTGTAATGGTAGGGTCATTGTGAGATGAAATGGAGGACCTACAGTTTAACGTGGGATCCGAACCACGGAGGAGGCCTGGCATTCCCCACATACACATGTTGTGATTAATACACGTATTGTCAGAGGTGAAGGAAAGGTTTGGTAATCAGATAAATCTGTGCCGGGACCGAGGATTGAGCCCTGGACCCCCAGCACAGAAGTCTGACACCTTATCCCTAGACCGCCAGGTCAGCGATTAATGTTATGGTTCAAATAATATGTACAGTACAAATAAGTAAAATAATATAATTTAGAATTTGATAAAACAATATTCTGTAATCATAACTTTAAAAAAAATTGCCAAACAGTGAACATGTTCTAAAAACACATTCAAATATAAATATATAATACTCTTATATTATATTTTAAATAATTAAGATCTATTCCTAATCAATATTAGAAACATACAATTTATTTAAAGCTGTTCCCAAATAATGTATTACATAATAAGAGTAATTTATTAAAAATAACATTATTTTTAACAACTAACATAATAGCATAAGATATATATTTTATTCTACAGCAAAAATATAAATAGTATTCCTAGTACATTTAATAATACATTTTACAAATGTTTGTATCAGTAAAACGTCATCTGTAAACAAATTTGAACCCTAAGGATTTCAATTCTATCAGTTGAACTAAATATTAATTGTATCAAAATAATAATCAGTGATCTAAAAGAAAATATTGTATTTATTCACATAACCAATGATTACTCACTCTTTTTTTTATGCATTTAGCATACAGGATTCAAATAATATTATCAAAATAATTTTGAAATAGATATCATATATTTTTTTATGTGTGATTCTAATTCTTTAATAAAAAAAATTGTAATTGGTATTATATTTTATTTATGAATCAAACTAAGATGGCATCGCAATATAGCTATATATATGTGATTAGAACCAGGATGGCATCACAATGTAGCTGTACATGTGAATCGAACCAGGATGGCAGTAGAAACACACGACGTAGTTTTAGGTAACCAGAACATACAGTTGTTTGAAATGTTGTAATTATAAATACATGTCTTTCTGTTCGAAGTTGACTGCTTGTGTAAACTCGCCCTACTCATAACTGTAGATGTCACCACCCATCTAAAGGGCCCACACTTTAACGTAATCCACTTGCAAAGCTGAGTTCTCTCCGTCCCACGTGGGGTACCACATCTTCTTATCTTGCCAGAAAGTCAGCTTCGCCTGGGAAAACAAACAATAAAACATTAGTAATAACAACATGTGATATAAGTACAGCCGTCATGTTTTAATCCATATGTTTTAACATACGGACTTAACAGTGTACCAAGGACTAGAATAGGGGGTTAACCCCTTCTTCTCCCCTTACTATAAATAGCTTTTAGTAAAAACTGAAACCATATTAAATATAACTAAATTATGGAGCACCCCTTCCAATCCTCCCCGAGAAAACATGATGATTAATATATATTGCCTTACCCGGGGTGGACTGCCGGTGACAGGGAGATCGGGGTTAGAATCTCAGTCGGGTGTACTGTGGGTAGATTTTCCTAAATGGTTTTCACTCTCTCTCTCTCTTTATATATATATATATAAAATTTGTTAGTCATGTATGTGACCTTGACTCATATTTTTAATGTGTAATTTTAATAATTTTCTGATATATTATAACTTATATGTAATTTGTAAATCTTAACTCATTCTAATTGTTAATTAATCTATATATATATATATATATTCACTATATTCAAGTTTGCAAATTCACATAAAAATTGTTTTTGGACTTTATATTCAAATCTACCAATAATGTTCATATTGAATTCTATTAATTAAATTATAGCTAGTAAGCTATTGTTGTCACCAGTCTGATGTTTATATATTCTGTACATGATGGTTTTAAAGACTTCTAACACGAGCAAAGGGCTATTAACTTCTGAAACCACACTTATAGATAATTCAAAATCCCCTGAACTAACCTACACATTCGATTTAACATCACGTTATGACTAAGTAACTTTGACCAGACTGAGATTCAAACTGGGAAAGGTATCCAATTGGCAAAGCATTATTCCCCCTCCCTCGAGATTTAAATCTAGCTAAAATTTTGATTGTACGCCTCCTCTCACCCAATATATTATTTTTGTAATAATTACCCGCCTCGGTGGCGTAGTTGTCTAACGCGCTAGTCGTGTTGAGCTCGACTGCTGAGGATGGGGAGATCAAGGTTCGAATATCGGTCCCTCCACGCAAATGCCGGTTCACTTCCTCTAATTCAACCTTCCCAATTCCCAATCCATTAGAGTAATTAGTACTTAAAGCGTATAACCCGAACGGGTAGTAAGACGCGGTGCTAAATATAAAATATTATGTTGTAATAATTTGTCATAAACTATGGCTTTATATTGATTCAACAAATAGACACATGTTCAGCCGTTGTGATGTAAATTGTAGAGCAGTCTCCTCAGCAACCCCCGATCACCCGTTTCCCGCATCACCAGATGCTAAACTTTTTTATTGTTCTCATTTATTTGAGGTATTTAACATACACTTTCTGAACCGACTGATTATATAAGAACACTACTTATAAACTAACTTAAATCTATAACAGACACAACAACCATCCCCCCGGCGGTTAATACATCACTGTGTAAGTGGAAACTCACATTTCACCAATGTTGAATTTTTTCGGTCATGCCAGGAATCGACCTCGAGACTTTTAACTCAATGGGCAGACACGCTACCGATTGAGCTAATGTGTCAGACCAGATACTAAGTAGCTAAGCAGTTTAATTAGAGAGAGTGATTTTGGATGAGCGTGCAAAGTTAAAAGTGTGGAAGATTGTGCTAAAACGACACTATTGGCATAAGGCAATAAAGGTCGATTGTATCCCCTGTAAGGAGATAGAAAACTTCAGACATGTGAATCTTTACCTGAAGTATAGGCATTTTTTTGGTCATGCCAATGGTGCTACATGACTATATCGTCACCATCAAAATGTCGTGCCTCATCTAACCAAAAGCAGCAGGTGCAAACCGTACAATAATGAAACAGAGATGGCGAATTACACATTCAGGTAGCTACAGTAGCCCCATGGCTTCTTTGGTGTTGACTGACAGCTCATAGCTGAAAGCTGACGGCTTTGAAAAGTTACCAGACAAACTTATGTATCCTTACACCGAACCAAATGATTTGCAAAAACATGTGTTTAGCAGCTGTCACTTCTGACAGTCAAAATGTAGGTATATACCTAAATGTTGACTGTCAGAAGTCATCTGTGAGCTGTCAGTCAGCACCAAAGAAGCCATGGGGCTACTGTAGTTGACATCCACCTTGTTTAAGAGTGTAATGTGGCATACTAGCAGTAATAATGAGATCTTTGTTGGGATGTGGCACGATGTTTAGATAGTGCCGATACCACCATCTAGCGGTAGCGCCACTGACATACCGGAAAAGTTGCTTCAAGCTTGATTCACACGTTCGTCGAAAATAGAAAGCAGAATCTGCTTCAGAGGCGCAGCAATTCACACATTTTAAGTTGACCCATAATACATTGCAACGCTAACGTAAAACAGCTGGCTATCAACAGATTTTATTTTCTAGTAAATATACATATATTTTATATCATTGTCCCGATGGATGTTGGGTTGACAGATTATAAAGATATGTCGTGGCATTATCTGATACATCGATACCCTTGTTCTACATTAACGGGTTATTTTAAATATCCTAACAAAGGAGAACGAAGCTGTCTGCTTGCTTCTGGCTGTGGAGCACATGCGCACTGATTTAAGATGGTTGGTTCTGAGATTTGATTGGTTCTCCTGTCATAATATCTCGAGCAGAGTGAACAGAGTAGAGAATAGTTGAACTTCAGTAGAACAGCTCACACCGATTAAGAGGAAATCTTGTGATTGGCTTAGATAGAGTGCGTCACATGACCACGTTTCTGTTCTGCGCTAGTTTTTCGGCGAACATGCGAGCCCACATACAATGTTCAACTATTCTCTACTTTGTCCGCTCTGCTCGAGATGTTAAGCACAGGAGAACCAACCATCTCAAATTAGTGCGCATGCGCTCTAGAGCCAGAAGCAAGCAGACAGCTTCGTTGGCCGTTGTGAGGAGATTTGAAATAATTCGTTAATGTAAAACGTGCTTATTGATGTATTGGATTGTGCCACGACATAGCTTTATAATTTGTAAACGACCATCGGGACAATTATCTAAACTATATGTTTATCCACTAGAAAATAATATATGTTGATAATCAGCTGTTTTAAAGCACTGCAATGCATCATAGGTCAACTTAAAGAGTGTGGATTACTGCGCAGGTTTTGCTTTCTATTTTTTCGGTGAGCGGGTGTATCAAGCTTAAGACTTCAAGCAACACTTCAAATGTTTTAAGTTCCATAGCGCATTACGGGGACATTGCTGGTCATGGGTTCCTTGTATCCATATAGTAATTATAGCACTACCTTCCACCTATTTTATTTTGGAACTCTCATTAAAAACTACCCTGTAACTTATGTACCGACGTTCAACCATGCGAGTCTGTACTCGTCCTTCTGCTGTTGTAAACGTATTATTTTACCCTCTAATCAGATGTTTCCAATGATGGCTTCAGGTCTGATCTATTGCGATGAGCAATCTATCACCTTCCAAAGAGAGAAATTGTCGCGGAGACGTTCAGCTTTAACGCAATATTTAATTCTACGATACGCTAGTTCAAAATATGGTTCACGCCAAAATAAAGTCGAAAGATTCCAACAGGGCTATTTTCCCCTAAAATCCTCATAGCTTGAGTTTTATTAAGAGAATGAAATGTGTGAACATGTGACATTAGGTCATTTTAAACGACTTTTTAAGTATATTTGCAAATCTATGAGACTAGTAATGAAAAAGGGCTCTAGATTTAGCCATCCTCTGACAAATATAGTATTTTTTTGAGAGGCAAAATACATAAAATTTTAAGATATTTGAGAACAAGCAGAGAGATAATAAGTTTCGCAGTTTTCTTTCTCCTCTTTTTAATTGACTTGACAAAGGGTAGGTAGGTGAAGGGCGAAAGAGAGAATAAGCTTAGGCAAAATAGAGAAGTAGTTCCAGAAAACGACACAGATCATTGTATTTTAAGTGGTGGGACCTGACAGTGATCGATACATTCTCGCTGACCGAGACGGCCGCCTTAAGAGCTTGTTTCACCCCCCACCCCCAGATAACACAAAACTTAGAAAGGTAATACATCTCGAACAAGACGTCGCATCGTGATGCACTTTTATGTATTTTACTTAATAAAAAAAGCCTGTGGAGTTGAAACAAGTGAAATAGTTTACCCTCTCTTAAAAATTACAACAAATTTGAAAAAAGCAACTATCTAAAATAAGAAAACCAATCAAGCTGATTTCGATTTCATTGTTTTCAAATGAAGAATAAATTATCTTGCATCTTATATCCCAGGCTCTTAAACCTATATTCCTAGGTCCTTAGCTCTGCTATGGTTTGTCAGCAGATTCTCGCTATGGGACACACCTTTGCTCCTGTATTTTTCCACGGTTTGGGATGGAAGCCCCCAGATGGCAGGCTGGTTGCGCAGTTATCAGGGAAATCACCAATACCTCCGACACCCAAACCAAGACTCAGATAAAACTAAAAAGAACAACAAACAAACATAACATCTGTTTAACTAATATTTTAAAATCATTATATGTGGAAGAAATCAGATCACGATTGAAATAAATAATTATATAACTTCTTTAGGGTACATTTTTTAGCTATGCGTTTTAATCCGAAGTCATCAACGACTCAGGAGTAAAGAGCGAGAAGGATAAGAAAGATCATATATTTATCAAGGTACTTAACTTACACATTATAGGCAAACAAAATACATAAGAACATAACTTACAAACTAACTTAAATTATAAAAGATCACCTAAGACAACCCACCCAGCCCTAGATCATAGTTATTTGTTATTAATTAATTGAATACCCATTATGTAAACAGTAAATATCGACATCAGTATCACCCAGAATCAAACCAAGATCCCCTATACCTGTGGACTAAAGCAGGAGGGACTGCACCGGCAATCACCGGGTGGGATTATAAGGTAAAACCAACTTGGAATAGGTCGTTCGTGGTGAACCGTAGACCAGCGGTTCACAGAACCGTCATACCTGTGACATTAATCAGCAGCAGACACTAAAGACTCACCTCCTTATCGAAGGGTGCTATGTTACTCCCTTTGAGCCAAGGGTTGTCCCGGACCGACGAGAAATCTGACAAAGATGAGAAGCCTGTGTTGGGTGGGCTAATGTGGGCGAACTGTTGGCCGTCCACGCTGAACGTCATGTCCTCTGGAACAATAAAAATTTACTTATCTACCGTTTTTTAACACCTCGTATTACTACCCATTTTTTGAGTTGTACACATTCGTACTAATTACGTTAATGGGTTAGGGATGAGTAATACTCAATTTATCTTGATTGTACCTGCATTTGCGTGGAGGGAGAGTGGAAATCAATTTAGGGAAAATAACCCTCTGTACACTCGACCGGGATTCAAATCCCAATTTCCCAGTCATCAGCAGTCCAGTCTATTGCGAGACTGATGTCTTAGACCATGCATCCTCCAAAGTGCGTACTACGTACTAACTTTCTTTATAACATAGCATTAGGAGCGCGAATGTTAATTGCTGCACTTACAAAAGTACGCCACCTTTCCCCATATTAAGCTAGTTCTATCCAGTCCACCTCATTACACCCTATCTCTATCTTGAGATAGTTCTACCCAGTCCACCTCATTAAACCCTATCCTTATCTTGAGCTAGCTCTATCCAGTCCACCTCACTACAGCATATCCCTATCTTGAGCTAGTTATATCCAATCTACCTCATTACACCCTATCTCTATCCTGAGCTAGTTCTATCCAGTCCACCTCATTACACCCTATCTCTATCCTGAGCTAGTTCTATCCAGTCCACCTCATTACACCCTATCTCTATCCTGAGCTAGTTCTATCCAGTCCACCTCATTACACCCTATCTCTATCCTGAGCTAGTTCTATCCAATCCATCTCACTACACCCTATCTCTATCTTGAGATAGTTCTAACCAGTCCACCTCATTAAACCCTATTCTTATATTGAGCTAGTTCTATCCAGTCCACCTCACTACAGCATATCCCTATCTTGAGCTAGTTATATCCAGTCTACCTCATTACACCCTATCTCTTTCCTGAGCTAGTTCTATCCAGTCCACCTCATTACACCCTATCTCTATCCTGAGCTAGTTCTATCCAGTCCACCTCATTACACCCTATCTCATTACACCCTATCTCTATCCTGAGCTAGTTATATCCAGTCCACCTCATTACACCCTATCTCTATCCTGAGCTAGTTATATCCAATCTACCTCATTACACCCTATCTCTTTCCTGAGCTAGTTCTATCCAGTCCACCTCATTACACCCTATCTCTATACTGAGCTAGTTCTATCCATTCCACCTCATTACACCCTATCTCTATCCTGAGCTAGTTCTATCCATTCCACCTCATTACACCCTATCTCTATCCTGAGCTAGTTCTATCCAATCCACCTCACTATACCCTATCCTTATTTAGAGCTAGCTCTGTCCAGTCCACCTCATTATACCCTATCTCTTTCAGGTCCATCGTAGTGTTATCCTCCCATCTGCGTCTAGAGGCGGTATGCAAGAACGTTAGTGAACGCTTAGTGGACCGATAGTGTGGTCCCGAGCACATTATCGCTCCACCTTTAAAACCTATGATGACGCAAGCAAATCTATGCTAGTGTCCACTAAGCATCCACTTAGACAAGTTCTTGCATACGGCTCTACAATGGTCTCTTCCCATTGAGTTTGCCAGTCAATACCCTGAACAAGGTTCTAGAATATCCCATTCGCACTGCATGTCCTGCCCACCTCAATTTGTGAGATTTTAAAACAATAACCATATTGAGCTATTTGTTTTATTATTAAGTTTAACACCAGGGTCATTAACAGATTGATACAGTCATAGATGGACATATGGATTAAGTGTTAAAGCTCATCTAGCCCTGTTTGAGTAGGCCTAGGTTCAAATATTGACTGTGTATACTGATCTAACGCCCCCCCACCCCCTTTCCCTAAATTGTTTGCCACTCTCTCTCTCCACGCAAATAATTATGTGGTCATCAATTTCCTCTTAGTTATAACTTCCTCATTCTCAGCCCACTGATGTAAATAAGTTTGGTATCCCACACGGGGGGTAAGACGTGGTGGGTTTAATTTTAAGGGTAAGAGGGACACGAAACAATGATCACGTGGTATAAGACGTTTCGTAATAGACTGAATCAGCAGTGACGGGGCAGGTCAAGGTTTGAATCTCGGTCGGGTGCTCTGGGAGTGGTTTTCCACATGTAATTTATAAACTCATCCCTCCCGATGCGAATGCTGGTGCACTTTTTCTAAAACCACCCTATGCATCACTACTCATCTTATATTAAGCTGTTAATAACTATGGTGTTAAACTTAATACATTTTTTTTAAACTCACTTTGGTGGACGAATTGTAATGTCCTAAATTGGGAGAGACTATTTTGTTTGTAATTCAAAGATAGGGTATGTCCTTTTTCGTTAATCTGTTTCTATGTAAAATACTGTTAGCAAGTTTCCCTATATACTTTATCCAAGGATGAGAGTGGAGTTTTGAACATTACCAATTCTATTTTATATTTTAAATTCGAGAAAGACAACGTGCAGGGAGTGTCCTGATACAGGCGCAATGGAACTCAACAAGTGAATAGATGTGCATCACATGTATCTAAATTTAAAAATTTAGTAAGACGCGATTGCACTTAACAAGTGTACAGACGTATCACAAGATCCTAAGTATATTATTATGTTATAAATTGAAATTAAAATAAAGCTCAATATATGAAATAAATTAATTGTTTGCGTCTCTTATTAGAAAGTAGATTTATCATCTTGTGCGTGGATAAATATAAAATTTGATCAGCACGTACGTAAAAACGCAAGAGGAAGTACAAGTAGGTAGGGAACCGTATTTACTTTAAATAATAGGATCCATCGGCGTGCGGCGCCCTTGGGTGTTACATATGACTCCCATCCCACCGTGGCCCAGAGGCAGTTACAAAGGACAGCCCAAACGTGGGGAACACGCGAGATTGTTACAGATAGCAGCCCATGTTGGGGCATGCACCTCGGGGAAAGATCATCAGCGTAGCACAGCAGGTATTACAGAATGGTCCATGATGGTGTCACTATCTAAATATACTGGAATGCTGGTGACGGGGAGATCGGGGTTCGAATACCAGTCGGGTGTACTGTAAGTGGTTTTTCCAATACATATATCCTTCCACGCAAATAATGATACACTCCCTCTCTCTAAATTCAACCTTCATAATCTCTATCACATTAGCTTAATTGGTATGTATGGAAATAACCCTAACGCGGTGCAGAGTTAATAATACGAAAATAATAAAGGATAGAAAGGGTGGTTATAGGGGGAGTAAACCAGCATTAACGCGGAGAAATGATTACAAAACTACACGTTCGCCGAAGAACAAGCGCAGAGCCGAAATGCGTCACGTGATGACCGCTTAAGCCAATCACAAGAAATCAGCGCGATCTGCGTACAAAGTTCTGCATTTGTAGAAATAATTTCAGCTTTGGCCGCGCTTCTCCTTGAAAATCGGCGTGGAAGAACCAATCAGCGCATGCGCCAACATTCAACCACGCGCCATCTGTTACGGAAAGTAAACAATGTCGACTCTAAAAACCGATGAATTAAAAGAAAGATTGAAAGAAAGACTAGTGAATATCTAGTGTTCACACATTGTTCTTCTTCAATGCATAAAGCTGCAAGCAGTGCTATTTTCCTTTTTCTTTCCATAATCAGTTTTACAGGTTATCAACACAAACAAAAATAGAGGCAATCAGCTGATTTTAAATCGTCATCTCAATGCATCATGGGTAAACAGACATTCTCAACTTTCCGCGAGTGCATGAACTGTTGCGTTTACTAGGCAGAGCGGATACTCGGTTCTGCTATATATTTTCGGCGAGCGTGTGAATCAACAGTTTAGGTAGGTTATATTTATAGGAAGTGTACCCACATTTGTATGTAGGGAGAGTGGAAAGCCATTTTGGAAAAACCCACCTCACCCGGCCGAGATTCGAACCTGGATCTTTCCGTCATCGGCCGTCTAGTCAACTACGAGAGTAGTGCCTTAAACCATTCGGCCACCGAAGAGGGTAAAAAAATTGGTATAAATTAATCATAATCCCCTTCTTATGTCCAATCGAACCTGGGTCTTCAAGAATATATTTGACTCCTCTTATCACTTGGACCAGAGGATTTGAATAGATTGTCGTGTTTATCAATTGTCAGTGAAAGCTCGGAATCACGTTCCAGCAAAGATAGTCGATGAATGGTGACGTCACAACACATAAAGTGACACGAGTCAACGACGGGAATTCCCCTGGTAAATAAGAGGATAAATCCTATTGCTCATAAGCAAGGGGCACTGTAAGTTAATCGTGATTCATAAATAGTATTAAGTAAACTAAATACTTTAATTCCATTGTAGGTGATGTAAAATAAGCTCGTCTATCAACATATATTCCTACGGTGAATATATGGTGTGCTCATACAACGAATTCAAAAAATCCAATAGCAATTATTACAAAAGTTATTCCAAGATCTCCGAAGGCCTATTCTTTACCATTTTCGTGACAGATAATGGGGGGAATTATCCCAAATCCAGGTAGAGTTAGAATATAAACTTCTGTAAACTCAAGTACAACCAGGATCGGAAAAGGGAGGGGAGATTTTTTGGGGTGGGGGGGGGCAGAATGGCAGTGGGAAAGTGTTTTAGGAGCAAGAAAACTTTTCCTTTCTATCTCTGAGAGCTTTTGTTGTTTCATTCCAGTTTTCGGCTACTTGTGAACTAGGCTTCTGGCAAACTGCGACGCTCCGATGAACCTGTTGGCCTTGTATTCTGTTTTTTTTAAGGAAGCTATAATTTGTGATTTGATGGGCGATTAAATCTATAGTTTGTTTAAAAAAAATATTGTGCACCACGTTTTACTATTCGTTTGGCCTAACCACATTTTCACACCATTGGGGTATGGATGGGTAAGGTAGAATTTAAAGGAAATATACCCGAATTTTAATGGGGAAATCATTTAGGAAAAGACACAGTACGGCCAACTGGGATTTGAACCGAGATATCCTCGTCATCGGCCAATTTAGTCTAAGGAAAGAGTAAGGGTTCGGCCAGACTGACAAGCATGCGAGCGAGTGCGTGAGCGACTGGGTGGTCAAACTGGCGAGCGAGAACCAAGATTCGGAGTCCCCTCGTCAACATCTATCGAGAGCTATCTGCTAACCAACCACACGCTCAATCGCTCACTTACACGCTCGCCAGTCTGGCCACCCAGTCGCTCGCTCGCACGCTTGTCAGTCTGGCCAAACCCGAATGCGTTAGAGACCATAAGACCACCTATGCCGGTTTAATTTATTATTAAATAGGATTGTTCATGTTTTATCTAATATCCGTGCTACTCTCGTGGCAACGTAGCCTTTCATTCACCCAGATAGTTTGATAACTATCCTTCCATTCATCCAGCTAGTTTGAGAGCTATCATTTCATCATCCAGAGTTCTATAGTTATACTTCCATTCACCCAGAGAGTTGAGAGTTACCCTTTCATTCATCCAGATAGTTTGAGAGCTATCATTTCATCATCCAGATAGATTGAGAGGTATCATTTCATCATCCAGATAGTTTGAGAGGTATCATTTCATCATCCAGATAGATTGAGAGCTATCATTTCATCATCCAGATAGTTTTAGATCTATCATTTCATTCATCCAGAGTTCTATAGTTATACTTCCATTCACCCAGAGAGTTGAGAGTTACCCTTTCATTCATCCAGCTAGTTTGAGAGCTATCATTTCATCATCCAGATAGTTTGAGAGGTATCATTTCATCATCCAGATAGATTGAGAGCTATCATTTCATCATCCAGATAGATTGAGAGCTATCATTTTATCATCCAGATAGTTTGAGAGTAATCCTTTCATTCATCCAGATAGTTCTATAGTTATACTTCCATTCATCCAGAGAGTTGAGAGTTACCCTTTCATTCATCCAGCTAGTTTGAGAGCTATCATTTCATCATCCAGATAGATTGAGAGCTATCATTTCATCATCCAGATAGTTTGAGAGTTACCCTTTCATTCATCCAGCTAGTTTGAGAGTTACCGGGTGTCCACACGAGGGTGTAGACGTGGAAGTTGTCACACCAAGCCGCACCCTGCCTGTTCCACTCGTACACCTCCTTGTGGACCTGCTGCCCTAGTCCCAGCAAGCAGCCAGCCTCCAGCCTCTTGGAGCCAAGATCTGCACCACCTTCCTTCAGGATGATGTCCTTATTCCCCCTGGACATGGCCAGGCGGATTTGGCCCGAGGTGTAGTCACGACCGTACCAGTTGTCCTTGGGCGTCAGCCACAGCTCTGTGAAACATCAATTAGGTTTACCTAAGGACTTGCCCGACTGAGAGAAATTGCTAATTTAAACATCGAATGTTTACTTGCGCTTAATGAATGTGAGATCGGCGATGTAACGTAAATTTTCATTGAAATTGCCTTATCTGTAACTTAGGAAAGTTACTAGATCTACTTTCACATATTCATAAAAGTCATGTTATCTGGACCTGTAACCTTTGATGAATATCAACACCTATAAAATAACAATAATAATGTGACAAAATGTTAATCAATTTTGGCCGCAAAAAAAGTTTATGCTTTTTAAAAGGCCCTTTCTAAGAAAATTTTACTGTAGGTTTACACTAGAGCCTCAAGAAATTCCTAAAATTTTTGTAATTTTTAGGACCTAAAACTAACTATAGATTGCTCTTATGACTGGGAAATTGGCAATGTTGTCAGTCACTATTTTTACTCTAAACTAATGTTTTAACAACGCCAAAATTGTATTTTTGAACAATTCTGAACTTGTATACTTCTGTACCTCTTTAACCAACATCTACTTCTGTACCTCTTTAATCACCATCTACTTCTGTACCTCTTTAACCAACATCTACTTCTGTACCTCTTTAACCAGCATCTACTTCTGAAACTCTTTAACCCTCCTCTAACTTTGTACCTCTTTAACCACCATCTACTTCTGTATCTCTTTAACCACCATCTACTTCTGTACCTCTTTAACCGCCATCTACTTCTGAAACTCTTTAACCCTCCTCTAACTTTGTACCTCTTTAACCACCATCTACTTCTGTACCTCTTTAACCACCATCTACTTCTGTTATTCTTTAACCCTCCTCTAACTTTGTACCTCTTTAACCACCATCTACTTCTGTATCTCTTTAACCCTCTTCTACTTATGTACCTCTTTAACCTTCTACTACATCTGTAACTCTTTAACTATCCTCTACTTATGTACCTCTTTAACCTTCTACTACATCTGTAACTCTTTAACTATCCTCTACTTATGTACCTCTTTAACCTTCTACTACATCTGTAACTCTTTAACCCTCCTCTACCTCTGTACCTCTTTAGCCGCCCTCCAAGAGGCACTAACTCCCTATGCCCCTAGCCCCACCAAAGTTGACATATGTCACATGAGGACACCTGAGTCGGCTTGTAAAATTCCCCTCACCTGGGTAGATCCAGTCCCCGGCGGGTAGTTTGGCCCTCACCTCCACCTTGCCGTAGCAGAAGCTGAAGGTCTGTTTGGACTGGAGTCTTGAAGACAACACCGGGGGAAGAATATCCCAAGCGATTGCCTTCTTGGTGCACTCGGCGCTGTCGGGCAGGCCCGTGCATCTGTGAGGCAGCAAACACTGCTGATATCACCGTGTGAACAAAATTAAACTTTACATGTTTCAACTGGAGCAATATCTTATTTATTTTGGCAAAAAAAACAACACTGACCTTGACTCACGTCCTTTACTTCCTCACCTTAATAAACGATATTTGAGTGAACCCTTGAGTGAAGTACTTTTAAAGAACCCATCTAATAGAGCATAGGATACTAGGGCTAGCTTATATTACTAAAAGAGGCGAGGGACCTGGTGGTCTAGGGGTAAGGTGCCAGACTTCTTTGCTGGGGGTCCGGGGTTCAATCCTCGGTCCCGGCAAAGATTTATCTGATTACCAAACCCTTCCTTCACTTCTGACAAGACGTGTATTAAATCACAACTTGTGAATGTGGGGAATGCCTGGCCTCCATGGTGGTTCGGATCCCGCGTTAAACTGTAGGTCCTCCATTTCATCTTTCAATCACCCTACCATTACACATTTTGCGTAAGTGCGTATAACCCGAAAGGGTAGTAAGACGCGGTGCTAATAATAATAATAATAATAATAAAACTTTACTCTGTGTCACCATAAATCGATGTATTTTTCTCATGAAATGTGAACTGAACGCTATGCATTATAAACTACAGAATGTCACAAATAAATACGTCCCCAAATGTACAGTATTACAAAGTATGTGTTCAAAATGTGCGCCACCAGTCGCTATGCATAGATTGAATAAACGTTCACTAGTCGACGAGCAGGGCTGTTCTTAGCAGTATTAAAACACATACAGTAGCCACATGGCTTCTTTGGTGCTGACAGCTAAAAGCTTTGAAAAGTTGCCAGTTCAATTTATGTATCCCTACTGTGAGCCATATGATCTGCAAAAACATGTGTTTAGCAGCCGTCACTTCTGACGGTCAAAATTTAGGTATATACCTAAATGTTGACTGTCAGAAGTCAGCTGTGAGCTTTCAATCACCACCAAAGAAGCCATGGGGCTACTGTACTTTGAAATACAGTAAAACGCCTGTAGACCAAACTTCGGTAGTCCGAAATTACGGATAATCAGAACACACTTTTCAAAAAAATGGGGGAAAAATTAAGTCAAATAAAATATATGTTATTAGTTAACAAACTCAAAGTTAAGAAAGAATGGCAAAAAAACTGTGATAATATCTAATAATAAATGGTTAATAGTTACATGTTCTAATCAACAAAATGTGTTTTCCTGACTCCTGTAACTAAAAATAATTACAGTATATATTACGTGCTATAAATCAGTTAAATAAATCAAAATTTGATTAAACTCATTCAACTGTAATTTAAAATTCGTGAAAATACTGTATCCATGTATTCTCCTGGTTAATCCAAATACCCGCTAATCTGAAGATGCTTCAGTTTCAACAAGCTCGGATCAACACTGTGCGTTTGGGGCAGGTTTTATTTGGTGCGCCTGAATTTTACTAGCCATGCGGGAATACAATAAGCAAGCCCTAATCACGGACACGAATGTTCCTGGATCTACAACTTTGGGACACACATACATGCACATTATTATCCATTTTACATTCACTAGTCTCTACTTATTTGACATAAATTGAGGCATATCCAACATTACCCATTAAATACTTGGCTTCCTAATCAAGAGGCTATGTTTCAGCTGAACATTAAGATACATTCAAGATTTTCATTGAACTCCATATTGAAATAGGTCTAAAAAGGTTATCAATAAATTTGTTTTATAAGATTTAAAAAGTGTAAACCTACTTACAAGAGTGTTTTCTTAACACTGCATCTCACTACCCGTTTGGGTTGTATACATTATGTAATATTTACATACATGTGTTAGGAATGAAGAAGGTCAAATTTAGAGGAAGTGTTCCAACATTTACTTGGAGGTAGAGTATTAAACAATTTAGGAGAACTACCCTCAGTACATCTGACCGGGATTTTAACCCTGTCCTCCCCTGTCATCGGTAATCCAGTTTATTGCAAGAGCGACTCCTTAGACCATTCGACCACTGTAACTGGTTTTGCAGTAAATTTGATTGGGCGTTGCATCCAAATGTGTGGTAAAAAAATACCCTGAGCTGCCATGATGTATGCCCTACTTCTCACCCATCCAGGACGAGGGAGTCCTTGGTTATGTCCTTGGTGTCGGCCAGGAGGGACGGCTTTACGCGCAGGATCCCGTTCTGAGTGTAGCAGTTCTCAGGGCTCTTGGTGTACGCCACGAATTCGTTGTTCTGAAACGAAACGGGAAATCAGGTTTACTAGATGGACCACAGCCAGTAAGAAGATTCTGGGTGCATCCGTACAACAAAGATAGAGAGAAGCCTTTCCAATGCAGACAATTCTTCCCATTTTCCCACAAGTCCTCTTGCTACTTCCAACCAGCACTTTTATTTTTCCGTGTGGTCCTTAAAATGGTTGTGGCTTTTGTCCCAAAGCGGAGGCTTATCCTGCACTAATGCTATTAGTTTATCACAAGCCATGGCGAAAAAACTTGGTTAAAAACTTGTTAAAAATAAAAATGTATAGGAGGGGGGGTCACCGACGGCCGTCCAGAGGGTTATGTGGGACCAGATCCATCCGATTCTTTTGTTCTGCCCCTCCCTTAAACAGTAACGTTGACCTTAACGCCGCAACAATCCTCCGTTGGAAATCTCCAACGGCCGGTGAAAACACCGCACCGGTTCATGTAGGAACCGCCACGCTGCGATCACCGTGTTGACTCTTCTGCTCCGTTACCGTGCCACAGCAATGGCCGTCGAAAAATGGCATGTGTAAACCCACACCAATACGCGGTATTAAAAAACAAAACAAAAAATAATTGTGGCTGGAGAAAGGGAAAGAGGTGATGGAAATAAGGGAATAATCAACTCCATATTCCTTAGATTAAATAATGATGACCAGGATAAAGTTGAGGTTTATGTCCCACAATTAATCTTGCAGGTTCTGATGTTAATCGAAAGCTAAATGTTCGTGTTTTCCCAATTATGTCGGTCTCTAATATATAGTGTTGATTCTGACGACTGAATAGGATCGTGGTTTAATGTCGAGGCCCTTTAGATTTGTGTTTGAGATTAGAATACCGAACTTCTCCAATATAACTATTAATAACCGAATACTCGAGCGTCACACCCTACATGATTGCAAATGGTTCAGATTGTTATGTTGGACCCATGTTGCTACCGCTGCTATCATTCCTTGAATCGATATTGCTACATATTATATTCCAACAACAACGGCCTTTCGAGTATCCCTAGCTCCCCAACAGTACACAGATACACTTGGACAGCTATTGCCCCAACCCCGAGATGATGTCCAATCCCCAGCACCCTTATGATAGCCCCACAATCTTCAAGAATATTTTATGGAAGATAATCTACAGCCTCTTACCCCCACATACCCCCACACACAACGTCAAATATAAAAACAACTAACCACGGGCGAGCCATATTAAAGATGGTGCCCAACGTGGTGCTTCAAATAAACAAGATAAATTAAGCCAAGCAAAGAGAGGGACCAAAACAAGATATTAATGTACCGGACTGCCGGCGATGCGGACGTCGTATTGCCACTTGCTGATGTCCAGTCCATCAAAGTTGTCCTCAAAGATGAGTTGACCCTGGCAAGTGGGTCCTCCGTTCACCGTGGTCAACGTGCTCCCACATGTGGCTGGCAAAGTAGGTTCAGGGGTGACGGGTTTCACAGGGGTTGGATCGGGTTGAGGGCCTTCACCCACAAGTTCTGGAACAACAAGAAGTCAAGATGGTTTGTAATGGCGTCTCCTGTTTAGTTAGGTACTTGGAAATAAGGTAGTAAGACAGCAATACAAACATTGAATTAATAACAAAGTATGGAGGTGGGATCATTCGAATGTCTGATAGTCATCTTCAAATTAAATATGATTGAATATCCAAAATCTATACTGGCCTACTTTTCAGAAAAAACAAAAATTATTGATCATATGTCAATCATCCTTGGCATTGAAATGCAATACAGTTGAAACCCAACATGGAAATGACTGGGTTTGATTTTATCAGTACATGTTGTTTACAATATTCACATGAAAGAGAGAATTCATAAATATCCCGCTGTCATTCTTTATAATAAACTAAGTTAATACCCAAAATCCAAGTGTCCGTATCTAGTTGTCTAAGTGAATGATGTTTGCAATCTTCTTTAGGAGGTGAGGCTTCACGAGCAGCCATATTTGATATTGAAATAAGTTAAGAAACAAAATAAAAATAATATTTAGTTGCCGTGGTATATTGTTTTAGTAATCTTCCTAAAGTTACAAAAATCCTTCAACATTTAGTAACCATAATCAGCATCTAAGTTGCCAGCTATTACCCAAAATAGAAATGTTCTTATCTAGTTGTCATTGTAGAGGGTGTCAACAGTCTTACCATAGAGCCAAATATCTTCGAATATCTAGTAGCCATAATCGTCATTGAAAATTGAACTAAGCTAAGACCCAAAATGGAAAATTGTAATTATTAATTTGTCATGGTAAATTGTGTCAACTACCTTCCTAAAGAGGCAAAGATCATAAAAAAAGTTCATAGACACTAGGCACTATATAAAACCTACCTTTGACGGTGAATTTCTGGTCATCTCTCCTGTAACCTAGCCCATCCACCTGCACGTACAGCCAGAAGTAGATTATATCGCCAACCTTGAGGCGAACGCGAAGGTCCTCGAACACCCAGCGACCGTTCTTAGCCTTGATGATGTCTTTGGACATGTGCCCACCTTCCAGCCCTTCCATGGGCTTGTTCACGTTGCCATGGAAGGCAAACAGTTCTATCCCAGGCTCATCTGAAAAAAATAAAGAGTGTATTGTTGACTTTAGTTACACTTTAACATTTGGATCATCTACACTTTACTAAAATGTTATAAGACAAGGCTTTTTTGTATGAAGAATACACCAGAAACTATCTCACACGTTCTGTGACTGGGAATATACACTCCTATACCCTGAAAGGTAGCAAGCTTACCTTGCTTGGTTCCACTATGATATAGCTTAAAATAAGTTAGGGCTATGGTAATTATTAGTCAAGATAAGATTGATACTTTTAAAGGTGAACGGTGTGTACATTTTATGCACCTTTAAGTTTAACAAATCTTTTTAAACATGACTTTTGTGGATTTATCAGTAATTACGTCTGTATATCAGTCGGTGAATTTCAAAACTTTCCTTATCCACTCTAAATAATTTTTGGTAAAATGCAGGGGAAAAAAACTACTACCATGTTGATTAAATTATATTATTTAATGGGTTTTTTCAAGTGTTGATTGTATTTATTTATCATTTAAATAACCTCATTTGGCAAATATCTGCCATAGGATTTATTTTAAAAAATATTTTGGATATGGAGAGTTTTTAAACAAAACAATGGATTGCGCGAGTTTTTAAAATAACCATTTCATAAAAGAAAATACTTGGAAGAAAACAGGGTTAGGTTGGATTTGGATATGATTACTGAATTAGGCTACTTTCAAACTAAACTTTTATTATTACAATGAAAACATTACCATAATAATTTTAGCTTGTAGTTAAGTACGTAGCCTAGAAATAAAAGCCTTTTGTAATGAAAACATAGTTTAAATGGCAATTTACATCAAAATTACAATTAAAAGCACAAAATATAAAAGGGGGGGGGGAGTTAGGCTGCACTATGTCAAATTGCACAAAAACGTTTTAAAAAATGGGAATAGGTATTGAATTTCAAGTAGTGCAGCACAATTGTGGGAAAGTCCTGCATGCCTTTAACAACAAGATCTGCTGGCACTTCATCGTCATTATCTTCAGTCAAATTATATTCTTCTGGAACTTCATAACAATTTTTCTTGACCATCAATCACTTTACTGTAGTAGACAAGGTCTCCACGTAATCTCCAGTTGTATCTAAAATGTTTCACTAGAAGATTAGCAACATTAATTTAATTTGGCACGTTTAGCAGGAACCATGTTGTTAAGCTGAACAGATTTCATACTGCTTTGACACTTGCCCTTCTTTATCATTGAACCTGGAACTCCACAATGGTATTTGAAGTTCACTTCACCCTGGACCTTACCATTTCCCTTGGTGTTCTTAGTTATGATGAGCCTTTCACACAAAGACATCTTAAAATGTCATTGTCCAGTAAGTTTGACTACATCTTGAACGGTGGACTTCCAGTCATGTACAGGCACTTCTGAACCCATCTTTTTAACTGTCCCAAAATCCTTTAAAAAAATAGTCATGTACTGGTTAGGAGTCTCGATGGTTCCCTGACACCTAATTACTTTTTCTGTTCTTCCGAAAGACCTGTCGGGTGGTAGGAGAGAATGCCCTACGATAGGGAATATAAATTCGACCTTCTTTACTGTGTTCGAGGCTTCTTCTTTAAACCACTTCATCATCCCCCACCCCCAATCACAGTCAAATTTTTATTCTGTCCGGGACAGCCATCTGAATAGAGCCGGACACAATCAAAATCTTCATTTACTAGTTTTACATACCTCAGTGTATCATCAGGTACAGCTGAAGTGGTTACATTGAAACCTTTCTTTATATTTCTCATTTTCCATCCAGGCATGGATGATAATTGTGTCCATATTCTATGATGCTTTTGAGTGTCCATGACATACCGTAAAAGTATGTTAGTAGAGTTGCCTACTATAGTATTCAGCCTGGTTGGGCACTCGGGGGAGTTGACAATTATAAGAGAATAAAAAAACCTTGTTTGTATTTCATTGAGTTGGTTGTAAAATGCTTTGGCATTCAAATTATGAACCCTCAACTGGATGATGAGATCAGATTTTATCTTTGAGCTTGTACTAGCTTGTTGAATTTACCTTTAAAATACAACCAAATAATATGTATATAATCCAGGGAATAACAAGATACGTGAATGTCACTACGTTTACGGAAATAGCGTGTCGCAGTAAACGAGATAAGATACTGCAAGCTTTGGATAAGGACAGTTTTGAAATTCACCGACTCATATGCACTTTGCTTGTGTATAGTGTAATGATACGGTTTTGGAGCCCTCTCATATATTAAAAAAGTCATGGATGAAGTGTACTTTTCTATAAATAACTGTATGTAAGGTTTTCCTTTTAATACTTCATCCATGGAGAATCACACGCTTCAGAAATAATCTCGATACACAGCGCTTTAAAACTTATTTTCCTTTAAAAGATCAACTCCGTTGTATTAGAAAAATCATATGACATGCTGGCTCCCTCTATCCAATAGGAAGCTAGCTTTCAAAACATCAGGTTGCCAGGAGTTCTCCTATTAGCTAGTTTTAACACTGGTGACAAGGGGTACAAGAAGCAAGGGGTAGGTCATATATATATATATAAAAACTTCTGCTTATTAACTCGCACAGTGACACAGTAGACAGAATACAGTAATATAACAGTACACAGTACTCTGAATACAGAACATTGTAATATCACAGAAAAAAAGTTCATAAATTAACAAAAAACTTTATCACTTAATATCAAATCTTCAGTACCAAAGGTGTAATCATCTAAATAAATCGTGTACAACATTGAAAGTCTTATTCATTTTATAAGAATAAAAATTACAAATAATAAGATCACATTACCGTGTGATAAGTGAATAGTAGGGCATGCACGCATCATCATCATCATCATCATAAAACCCCGTATCGTCCACACTCGCGTCACAATAAAATCCAATATCGTTATAATTGATGCTCAATCGCGGGGCAAATATCTCAATAAAACCCCGTACAGTGACCCCGGGAGGAGGAGGAGGGGGCGCATGAGGTTTGGAGAGGAATTTGGGTGCCGCAATACTAATATGGAGTGACAGTTTTTATAATAAACAAGAAAAAGATTAAAGGGGCAATTTTCTTTTATTACATTGGGAATGGGATACGTAGTACTACCACACTTTCGTTGAATGCGGGATACGTAGATCTACGTTATTCAACCAGTGCTTTAGTTCCAAAATCCTGCGCATTTCGTGATTTTTTCTTCTGAATTTATGTTTAATTAGTTATGATCTAGAAGCTTCAAGCAACATTTCTAACTAAAAATATTAAATCAGCTGTTCTATATTTTTGTGAAAATTAGTTTGTTTTCGATAATGTTGGCAGTAGATCAAACTGTTCGTGGTTTCTTTTGACATAAGAGCTTTTATTTACAGTGTTAACTATATGAGCTTTACTGTATCGTAAAATAAGCAGATACTTATATTAATTTAGGGAATTTTATGGGTGAAAATTTGATGGACTCATTGCTGGTGCGCTTTTAAACCGATTAAGATTGATTCTTTTCTTCAAACGGTTGCCTAATAAGAAGCCATAAAAATTATTATTATTATTATTATTATCATCACCGCGTCTTACTAACCGTTCGGGTTATACGCACTTACGCTAATGTGCAATGGTAGGGTGATTGTGAGATGAAATGAAGGACCTACAGCTTAACGTGGGATCCAAACCACGGTGGAGGCCTGGCATTCCTCACATTCACAAGTTGTGATTAATACACGTCTTGTCAGAGGTGAAGGAAGGGTTTGGCAATCAGATAAATCTGTGCCGGGACCGAGGATTGAACCCCGGATGCCAGCACAGAAATCTGACACTTTACCCCTAGACCATCAGGTCACCCAAGCCATAAAAAAAACAATAATTGTGTATTTAACATTTTTATAATAAATCACATACATAAATACAATAAATAACACAACCTCTAGATTTAAAAAAAAGATGATTGTTTTTTAACAAAGTGAATGTGGGGAATGCCAGGCCTCCACCGTGGTTCGGATTCCACGTTAAACTGTAGGTCCTCCAT
>CABFVX010004429.1:0-35840 GCA_902151425.1 Timema shepardi | reverse complement strand
TTTCATATCACTGCACACTTGTGATATTGAAGTGACTTATATTTTAATGTGTTGGACTGTGACTGACTCGTGCGTGAGCGAGGTCCCGGAGATCGTCCTCCTTATCGTCGTCAATTGCTATTTCTATACTGTGTCTAAACATACGCACTATGGTCTATATATGACATACCCCTTGCATTTTCTCCCTTAGTCAACAAAGTAAAAACTAACCAATAGACAGAGTCCTGGCGACACGTTTTGTGATGGCTAGCTTCTTATTGGTATAAAGAAATGGCGTGCTCTCCCAAATACTATGAACTTGTTCTCTTTAACGAGAAGCGACGCAGTTGCGTTTTTAACAGGAAGAAGGTATAAAAAAAATATTTTTGGGGTGAAGTCCTTTTCACCTCATTCTGAGAAACGCGTGTTTGTTCATGGATGAATCTTAAAAGGATACTCTACCTATATTACTTTAAAGAAAAATTACCTTCATCCATGACTTGTTACATAATTTAGATTAGTCCAAATCAATACATTACAACAGCCAGGATTCAAACACCGATCTCCCCGTCATCAGCAGGCCAGTCTAACACGAGAGCGACACCTTATACCGTTCGGCCACTGAAGCGGGTCATAGAGTTGTTCGATAGCCGGCGATCAACAAAGTTACGCGAAATTTAATTTCTTACTTTCTAATCCGATTTTGTCTTAGACACTTGGCTAACCCTTGTGCAGCTGTAATTAGGTGTGCGAAAACTCTATTGATTCCTTGACTCCAACTATCGAGGCGCTATTTAAGGTTATAGACCATAATTTATGCCAAAAGTTTTTATATTTTAGAATGATGCGTTTTTCCATCCTCTCTCCAGATATTCGTGCACTTCTTCATCCTGTTCCTTTGTCTACGATGGT
Source organism: Timema shepardi (assembly GCA_902151425.1). Lineage (NCBI taxonomy): Eukaryota > Metazoa > Arthropoda > Insecta > Phasmatodea > Timematidae > Timema > Timema shepardi. The sequence goes on along the minus strand of CABFVX010004429.1, from coordinate 34,949 downwards.
TTTAAGCGGTTGATAAATAGTCAGTGCTGACACCAGAGGGTAGACAAATACTATACTCACCCTCAGAGTCGAACCAAATGTCTAAAGCGTTGGACTCGCATATCATCATGGTTGCCATCGACGGGGAGATCAGGGTTCGAGTCTTGGTTGGGATCACTGGGACGGTGAAGATGAGGCAAACGGATTTTTATCTTAACAGTTGTTTACTCATTCCCTTTCTTCCAATGGTGGTGCCTTTACTCTCAACTTCCCTTGATTAAGTTGCTGATTACTCCCGTGTTTGACGTACTGAATTAAAAATAATCGAGTCTAGCCTAGGCGCAAAATCGCCTATGTCAAATCTCCTGGAATAATTCCCAGCGTAAGTTAAGATGCCTTGTGAGTATCGTAAAAATCTACAGCTAAGCCACTTTTTAATAAGATCGGCAACCCTGTGTTAGTAGCATCGATTCATTCATGGACTAACCTGAAATATATATATGTAATAGCATAATTATTTTAAGGCTTATTCCGGCAGGAGGTTAACCCACGCTTGTACATTTCCTTCGAAGTCAAGAGTATTGGGTTCTCATCCTGCTGAGAATGGCATATATCTCATATAGCTTGCATTCTGTTGACGAGCTAGCACGGTGCGACCGATGGACCTTCCTGGCTGGTGAAAATCGAGATCAGCAAGTATGTGTGTATGAGAAAAACACACGGTTGTTGAATGTTGGAAGCCATGCTGAGTACGTGTGTGGTGGTATCTAGCACGTCTGACGAAATGACGATATAAAATGTCATCTTGTGGTTCACCCCGCCGGAGGGTCGATCGCGGGTCTACCGAAAGGTTGCGGGACCGTTATCGTGCCTGCTCCCTCGTCACGGGAGGTCTATCTGGTTATTCATGTAGTAGTTTAGTCATATGAATAGATTAATAGTAAATAGGGACGTTACGTGTATATATATATACAGTATATAATATTTATGCACCGCGTCTTACTACCCGTTCGGATTATACGCTTTAAGTACTAATTACTCTAATGGATTAGGAATTGGGAAGGTTTAATTAGAGAAAGTGTACCCGCATTTGCGTGGAGGGAGAGTGGAAAACCATTTGGGAAACCCCCCCAGTTCACCCAACCGAGATTTGAACCTCGATCTCCCCGTCCTCAGCAGTTGAGCTCAACACGACAAGCACGTTAGCCAACTACGCCACCGAGGCGGGTTATATTTACAGTAACACCATGGCTTCTTTGGTGCTGACTGACAGCTCACAGCTGACTTCTGACAGTCAACATTTAGGTATATACCTAAATTTTGACTGTCAGAAGTGACAGCTGCTAAAAACATGTTTTTGCAGATTATATGGTTCGGCGTAGGGATACATAATTTGGTCTGGTAACTTTTCAAATCCGTCAGCCAGCACCAAAGAAGCCATGGGGCTACTGTATAATGGCTTTACCAATTGAAAATGTATAAACGTTTATATTATAATCTGCGCTGGCTTGGCAACACTCGATACATTGTTCATGAAAGAAGTTATCATTTTTTTTTAAATTGTAGGATGTGGTTAGAATATTGACCGTGTTTATCAGACCGGGGCTAAGAAAATAAATAATAGAAGGACTAAAACCAAGAGGATAGAGAAAGAAAATGGTGTTGTTTGAACACAAGGACTAGCTAGCGGCTTAACACAAGAGGTTACCGGCCACTAAGCTACGGCTACACGAGCTGAAGGGGACCGAAAATTCGAATGTATGCTTACGCCACTGAATTCCTCTCATTAAATGTAGTGTTGTGGAAGCCATGGAAGAACTTGATTTCGAATAATTACTCTACTTTATTGAGTGATTAGATCAGTGAGCATAACATAGTAAATCAAATTTAACCCAAAAAAGCCCAACTAACCCCTCAATCCTTCCCCCTCACCCCACTAAATAACAATAAAACCCAACCTAGTTGGTTTTTCTTTTAATAAACGCTAGTTTTTTCTTTTTACAACCCTGGTGTAAACGTGAGTTCCCGCGTGCATTGTTTGGCGATTGGCATTAAAAAAACGTTCGAAAGCTACAGAACATTTCCGGAGACACCCGAATCGGCACGCGTATTCGGGGGGATTGATGGCTCCGCACTACGCCGCACCGTAAAAGTGTGGAGGAATGCTCTCTCGACGCTTCTTGCGGTGCGGTGCGGTGCGGTGTTGTGCGGGTAGGTTCCGTGTAGCCTTAGCTTTAGGAAGTTTTAAAAGGAAGTAATCTTGCATTAATTTAAAAAGGCTAGAGAGATTATTTGTATAACCACAATGATAAGTCTCTCATGGAAAACCAGACTCATCTGAGATTCAAACCTCACACCCAACCATCCCCAAAATTACCGGTCCATTGACTTGATGACGCCTTGGACAACATGACCATCGACGCGAGTCATAGCTAGTAAATTAGTTTCGAAATAAAAGTGGCTGTTCGTCTAGCTTCTTCAGATGTAAATTATGAACGACGGTGTTAATGAAGTAGTTTGTGGTAAGCAACCTTGACTAACAACAGTCTTTACAACGTCACAAATAGACTTTCCTTTGTGAATCCAGAATCCAACAAATGAATCGACCACCGCTTGACGAACGGTAGTGTCTCAAGACAAGATCCTACAAATGTTGGTGCAATTTACCTTCCTTCTATTTTTAGATAGGTTTTTTTAAGCACCGTGTCTCCCTACCCGTTCTGGTTTTACTCATATGTACTAATAACGCTAGTGTGATAGAGATGATAAAGGTTTAATTTAGTGGAAGTGTACCCGTATTTGCGTGGAGGGAAAGTGGAAAATCATATAGGAAAAGTCACCCTAAGTACACCCAACTGGTAGGCTAGCCTCAATTCACACGAGTGACGCCTTAGACCAGGAACAGCAACTATAAGATATCGCGGGCTGTATGGGTTTTTAAAAAATCTTATTTACCCACTTTGGTGGTCAAATGGTTTAAAGAGTCACTCTCACATTATACTTTTCTGCCGATGATGGGGATATCAGAATTGTAAACCAGGTCGGATGTAATGAAGAGGGATTTTCCTAAATGGTTTTCCACTCTCCCTCCACGCCAATGTTAGTACACTTCCTCTAAGTTTAACCTTCTGCATCCCTTACACATTAGCATAATTATTTCATATGTGTAAAACTTGAACGACTAGTGAGTAAGACGCGGTGATAAAAAATAATAAAAAATATAAAAAATCATTGGAGAACAGAAAAACTCATACGCAAAAAAAATAATGTTTTAAGTATGACCTGACTTGGGGGTCTATCCTTGAGATTTTACTCTTCGTAGCCATCTTTGATTTGTTGTTTGGTCTAACTAATTTAGTAAATAGGGTTACCTGGTGGTCTAGGGGTAAGGTGTCAGAATTATCTACTGGGGGTCCAGGGTTCAATCCTCGGTCCCGACAAATATTTATCTGATAGCCAAACCCTTCCTTCACCTCTGACAAGACATCTTGTGAGTGTGGGGTATGCCAGGCCTCCACCGTGGTTCGGATTCCACGTTAAACTGTAGGTCCTTCATTTCTATCTCACAATCACCCTACCATTACACATTAGCGTAAGTGCGTATAGCCCGAACGGGTAGTAAGACGTGGTGCTAATAGTAATAATACTTTAGTAAATAGCTGGTGAAATCAAGCTAAAAACAAACTTTTGCTCAATATTTAACCACTTAGCAGAGGCATTTGAAATATTTTTAAAAAAAGTGTTGGTTTTCCACATTGAGGCTTCACACGCTTTATACAGGGCAATAATTATCTAATAACCTAAAATTCAGCCTCTTCCTATTTCTATTAAAGTTTAAAAGTTAACATTACTGTTATATATGATCTTGCTACTTCATTTCCCTTACTTAAAGCTATTCTCATACCATTAAAATCAAATTGTCCATTATATATTAGTAATAGATATGTTAAATACATAAGGAATTAATGATTACGACTAAGAGAGTGGGTTAAGGAAGGTAATTTCAGAGGAAATGCATCACTATTAATCTGAGGAGAAGATTAGAAACATACAGTGATAAATCACATGCGAAAAAAACTGTCACAATCACAGTACATACGAGTCACGACCGAGTATCGAACCTCGATATCTCCATCAAAGAACAATCCAGATCATTGTGAGACTGATGCCCTGAACCGTGCGGCTAGCCATCGCTGCGAGTCAATTCCTGGGCTATAAGTAATGTACAAGTTAATAAAAAATTGAAGTTATAAAACGAATCTATTAAAAAAACAAGGAGGCTAGTTTGTTTTTTATTATCTGACCTGGTATAGACACTCTGAGTCCTTTGGGTTTCAAAGCTTGTATCGTGGGTTCAGGTACCGTGTAGTACTGGAACTGCGCCGTGATGCAGGCCACACAGCTGGCAACCAACACAGTGCTACACCACATTCTCTTCTGTTGGCAGATTCTTCGCTACTGGTAAGTGACCAGCTACAGACAACTAACTAGTTCTCTAGGACAGTTCAAGGAGGAGCGGACTGAGCGGATATACTCGGTGACAGGCTCTGAGGGAACTGGGGGGCTTATGGAGGAAATATTGTCTTCTCTCTTCCTCTGATATACTAGGTGACACGCTCTGAGGGAACTGGAGGGCTTATGGAGGAAATATTGTCTTCTCTCTTCCTCTGATATACTAGGTGACAGACTCTGAGGGAACTGGAGGTCCTATGGAGGAAATATTGTCTTCTCTCTTCCTCTGATATACTCGGTGGCAGACTCTGAGGGAACTGGAGGGCTTATGGAGGAAATATTGTCTTCTCTCTTCCTCTGATATACTCGGTGACAGACTCTGAGGGAACTGGAGGGCTTATGGAGGAAATATTGTCTTCTCTCTTCCTATGATATACTCGGTGACAGGCTCTGAGGGAACTGGAGGTCTTATGGAGGAAATATTGTCTTCTCTCTTCCTCTGATATACTAGGTGACAGGCTCTGAGGGAACTGGAGGTATTATGGGGGAGATATTGTCTTCTCTCTTCTTCTGATATACTCGGTGACAGGCTCTGAGGGAACTGGAGGTCCTATGGAGGAAATATTGTCTTCTCTCTTCCTCTGATATACTCGGTGACAGACTCTGAGGGAACTGGAGGGCTTATGGAGGAAATATTGTCTTCTCTCTTCCTATGATATACTCGGTGACAGGCTCTGAGGGAACTGGAGGTCTTATGGAGGAAATATTGTCTTCTCTCTTCCTCTGATATACTAGGTGACAGGCTCTGAGGGAACTGGAGGTATTATGGGGGAGATATTGTCTTCTCTCTTCTTCTGATATACTCGGTGACAGGCTCTGAGGGAACTGGAGGTCCTATGGAGGAAATATTGTCTTCTCTCTTCCTCTGATATACTCGGTGACAGACTCTGAGGGAACTGGAGGGCTTATGGAGGAAATATTGTCTTCTCTCTTCCTCTGATATACTCGGTGACAGGCTCTGAGGGAACTGGAGGTCTTATGAAGGAGATATTGTCTTCTCTCTTCTTCTGATATACTCGGTGAAAGGCTCTGAGGGAACTGGAGGTCCTATGGAGGAAATATTGTCTTCTCTCTTCCTCTGATATACTCGGTGACAGGCTTTGAGGGAACTGGAGGTCCTATGGAGGAAATATTGTCTTCTCTCTTCCTCTGATATACTCGGTGACAGGCTCTGAGGGAACTGGAGGTCTTATGGAGGAAATATTGTCTTCTCTCTTATATATTCGGGCACAGGCCTTGAGGGAACTGGAGGTCCTATGGAGGAAATATTGTCTTCTCTCTTCCTATGATATACTCGGTGACAGGCTCTGAGGGAACTGGAGGTCTTATAGGGGAGATATTGTCTTCTCTCTTCCTCTGATATACTCGGTGACACGCTCTGAGGGAACTGGAGGTCTTATGGGGGAAATATTGTCTTATTTCTTACACGGCCTCACTGTTACAAACAGTTTTGCCCCCTGCATTTGATACGTAGTGTAGGAAACCTTGGTGGAAAATTATAGCATCATCGACAACCCTACGTTGTACGATCCATCAAATTTTAAGAATTGCAGAACGCACAATTGCATACAACTGTCAACGTTATTAACTTCAACAAAGCTTTAGTTCACCCGCTTCAGTGGCCGAATGGTCTAAGGCGTCGCTCTCACGTTTGATTGGACTATATACGATGGAGAGATTGGGGTTCAAATCTCGGTCAGGTCTACTGAGGGTAGTTTTTCCTAAATGGTTGCCCACTCTCCTTCCAAGCAAATGCGGTTAGAGAGCCTCTAAAATACTTCCTTTCTCATCCCTATCCCATTAGAGTAATTATTATATATGAGTATTACCTGAACAGTTTGTAAGATGCAGTGATTAAAAAAAGCTTTAGATCTCTCACCTGTTGTAATCGAGTGTAGTGTGCACACCTATAATATAATAGGAATCACAATGTATATGTGTATATTATACATTTTTAATAGTTTTAGTTGTATTACCATAAATAAAATATAATCAAATCCTGCACCAAGCCATATGTCCTTTTGAATATTCTACATTAATTTTTACTTTCTCTCGACACTTCGGAGGTAAAGTATAACGTGATCGTAAAAAAAAAAAAAAAATCGAACTAGAGATTTTGATAAACTTCGACGTTTCATGAGCCCTGAAACCAAAAAGGTTGATTTCGCATTGCCATCTGTCAGTTTGTCCGTATCTTAAGCTAGAGCCGGAACTATTTTATTTATTGGGCTAAAACTTGGTATCTGGGGTTTTCATTAGGTCCTCCCGAGGGGTTTTTGAAATTAGATATCTCCTAAATTTAATTTTATTATTATAAACAAGATGACCAATCTCATTTTCTTATGAAAATTATTTTGAGGGCACTTTTACAGGGGAGAAATTTCCCAATTTACATAATTTCTACGCAACTATTTGAGATACGAAATAACTTATCATCGTAAAATTGTAGTTCTATTAAAGATAAACTTCATTGATTTTAAATATAATTTTTATAAAACCAATAGTTTCTTAGCTATAAGCAAATGTATAATTATTTATACTTTCTAATTATTCAGGTCTTTGAAAATGAGATTGTTTCTTATGCTCTTTGGTGGACAAAAAGGTTCTTCTTTTCTAAATTTTTCTTTAACATTGTCCCTAATTCCTAATGCCATAGAGTAACAGTGTTTATTATTTCGTTTATGATCTTTGGTGTAGTGTTTATACAACAATGTGTAGACCTATTACTTTGTTTCACAGATCTTACGAGTTTTTAGCCTAAATTTATATTCTAATATAAACGCGGGAGAAAGTCTGTGTTGTGCACCATACTATTTGTTTTGTATAAGTTATATTATATTTGGAAGAAGGTAAAGGAAAGGTCGATAGAAATATATAAAAGGCACGAACACAAAACACAATAAGGCTTTTACAATTAAAAGAAGACCACAGTTCACAATTTACACTGCTGCCATTGGACAAAGAGGTAATGGTTGTCTCTTAAAGAAAATCGATCGTCCCCACCCAACCCCCTTATAGAGATATATTTTATATAATTTAAAACATTCTTATGACTACATTTGTTGCAGTTGGCTTACTCTATTTAGGCTTACACTAAAACTCATATGCAATATTAAAGTCCCTTGAGATATAACTTTCTACATAAACGTTTTAATCTTGAAACTATATCAATCACCAGAACAGGATGTTCAATTTTGTTTCTACAATTTCCATGGGGGTTGTGTCAGGATAGACTATGAGACAAAGAAATTCCCCCCAAAACTTCTATTGGAAGGTTAAAAGAAATAAAAATCGATAAAACTGACAAAAGTTCTTCTTGCACGAGAAACAGGTTATTGTTCCATTTCCCTTCCCCTATTGAGGTTAACCACACTTTGTAGATTTTCTTCTTCTCCTTTGTACAAGATTCTTACCATAGCCTACCTCAAATAAATAACGTAGTTTATTAAGAGTCACAAATTTTAAAAAAAGATTTATTTAGGTTTGTTTTATTCAGGGACGTAGCGTCAAGGTAGACAGTGAGACTTAAGTTCCCCCAAATATATTTTACTGAACAGTAGAGAAAAATAAACAGCAAAGGTTTATTCGCTATTCCAAGCTTAAAAACAACTCTCAAAGCGATAAAACTGACATAAATGCTTTTTGTATGGATGACATTATTTTTGTCTTTCATTTCTCCTATCGGAACTTAACACACTTTGTAGCATATTTAATTTTTTCATGTTATCATCACTACTTTAAGATTTCCACCCCTCTTCCACTTATCAAGGCTACCACTACAAGTACTCAAGGCCGTAGCCAGCCAGTAATTTCAGGGGGGGGTTGTTAGGCATATCTCCCAATTTCCAGAGGCTAGAAAAGATTCTAAGGGATAAACAGTTCTAGAAGCTAGCTAAAGTGTCTTTTTATGGCAAAATAGCACCATAACTGCCGAAGGATAGAAAAAATTATATATATTAAACACCTCTAGAAGCTCTTTGAAATGCTTTTTACGGTTACACGGCCCCTTAATTTGTACTTTTACGGGGAATGGGAAGTTGTAGAACAACAGAGGGGTTGAGAGGTGGCCATTGATCTCTATAATACAACAGAATGGACACTTAAGGATGACATTTTCGAGCAGTCCTCTGCACACCATTGTGTAAGAGAGAAAGAAACTTTATGGTATCTCTTTCTCTCTTACACACATTCAAGGCAACTTAACATTTTGACATCGTACTTTAATTTGTATTAAATATGATATACATCGATGTGTGTGATAGTTAGATTAAATAAAAAAAGTGAATAAAAGGTATGAGCAGCATAATTAAGTTAGAAACTCATGATTTGATTCTTTAAATAAGTTGATGTAGCATGTAGGCTAATATTTAGTATAGTTTTGGAAGAAAGCCCATTTTAAAGGTCTTATCTCAAACCAAGATCCCACCGTATAGTAGTATATTGGCAGGATAAAAGACCTTCCAAAAGGTAAATTTTTGCCACCGTTCTAGAAGGCTGTCTATTCGACATAAACACTACTATACAGTATAATTCTGAAACGAAATAAGGCCTTCTTATCAAAATTGGGTAAGCCTATACTAATCATTCCTACAAGCCTATAACATAAATGATATTTTGAACATAAGACTGTTACACAAAGAATGTCAAACTAATGTAATCAAATTTTTATCTATCTTATTTCATCACATTTATCGAACGTTCATGATAACTTTGTTTATATATCTTATTCCGAAACAATTTACAAGCTAATAGCCAAATTTAGATATATTGTGGCCAGTGTCCTTAACAAAATATATAAATAATATTGAATCATGGGAGGTTTTCCCGTTTGGTATCTAAAACTTTGTATTTCTAAACATTATTATTAGCTATTTTGAGTTTTAGCTCTGAAAATATTTCTTTTAAAGTACTGTGCACGTTCAAGTAATCAGGCTACTTCATAATGTTAGCTACGCGACCGATAAATACATATGCAAATAGGCATACAGTAAAATATGCCTACACAATTCACATGACTGTATATAATATTTGTATAGGTCATCCTAACATAAAATCTAAAGTTTCTTAGGCGATAGCTAATAGTTGATAGTTTTATAACTAGTACAACTTGTCTTATATGACTCAAGCCTTTTCAAAAATTTTTAAATGGTCTTTTTTAACATTTACTTTATCCATTATTCATTCGTAATTTTTTTTTCTTATGTTAATTATATCAACCAGATGTCTGATTTTTGAGGGGGGGGGGGGGCTGTCTCTTTTACACCATTAGAGGNGGGAGATAGGTGGTTTGGGAATTATTTGCCTTTAATATGATGTTTGGCCATTAATTGCCTTTAATTTGCAGTTTGTATTTTTGTCGGGCTGTTATTCAATTTCAACCCTTCTCTGTAGAGAAGGTGTTGCAATACCAAGGGCAGTGATAAAGTGGATCGCCAGGGACCTTTATTTGATCCACACTCAAATATACAAAAGCCCAAGTACCCAAACTTAGATGTTTCACTATCAGCAAAATGAAATATTTAACTATACACGTTAATGGAAGTTAAAGGGTATGCTTGACGTAAAACCGTAACAACTGAATAGAAGATGACATTGGCCTGGCGGCCGTTTTATTTTCATAATCCAAATGTTAACAATATTATGTTTTTAGATTGTGGACTATGCTCAATATCAACAATATACACAGGGAAGAAAATAACTATATATATGTACAAGAAATTAATATAAATTTTCTGAGTATTAAACGAACAATCAAATATAAAGTACATTCATAATAATTTGACAAAACCAATTTATATACGTGTCAAAAGTTAAAATATAGCGAACAATTATTGAAAAGAAATTAAAGTGGGGAAAAATGTATATTGGAAAGTATGTTTGTATCACACCTCATATCTTATCCATATCACCTAGTAGGAATATGATCCTAACCATACACCTGGCTACATTAGAAATAAGTCAAGATGTTATTATTGTTCAGCTACCCGTGAGGCGAAGCAACCTACACAAAAAGGCTTAATATACCTCTTACAAACATACTGAGTATATAATAACGGTCGACAAACATTAATCGAAATTCTCCTTGCGTAACAATTGAAAGTAAGATAACAATACATATAAGTTTCATTTAGAACGACTAGCACAGTAAGACAGGATCTCAACCATAATATAGCGCAATATACCCTACAAAAATAAATAATAAAACCTTACTTTACTGTACTATCATAGAATTTAAATTTAAAGAGATAAGTAAAACAAAATACTTCTATTCATAAGAAATTTAATCACCAAACAAAGCTAAACTAGTAAAATTATTCATAAAACAAAATATGCCGAAGAAAATCCAAATAGGTCCCTACATAATTAAGTTAAAATTTAACAGTACCCCAGTTTACAAATTTTATGATGCTTTTCCAATATAACGTAGACTTACATGTAGAAATATCCTACATCCTAAAAGCATCAAAGAGTTACTGATCCTTGCCGGGTACACTCTTATATTCAGATTTGCACTGTGGGGGCAATATGGGAGGGTGGATACACAAGTGCAATTATGTCCCTATCATTAAGTTAGCGTGAGTTTCCCTCATTGACGCCTGCGCACGACGTCAAAAAGGAGATAATTCGGGGGGTAGGGAAAAACCACGTGATCACCAAGAGAGCTTCTTTCTCCAAGTTTTAGTGCCTGCGCAGCGTCCGATACTCGGGGAAAGTCAGATGAACTACGTAAACTTCCGAGGAAATAGTCTTGTTTTTCTTGTTTAACGTGAGTGGAGTGTTGATGTGCTCGGAGGACCCATGAACGGTGCTGGTTTCTCAGTTAAACGGGGTAAGTGTAACTGCACTTTTATAGGTGGCGGAGGTTATGCGGCGAAGATGTTTGTAGCCACGGTACAAATTGAATACATTTAAATAGAGAAGAAATTAAACTAATCAAATGGCTTGGATGTGCTGTTATCTTTATTAAAAATGTGTAACTAGTGAATAATAATATACACCTACGGTATGATTGTACACTTCAATAAATTACTTTTCTATGCATTTACTTTGGTGACTGAGTTACCGAGTCTGAAATTATAGGAACTTTTAGTCTTGAGGTAACTCACTTACAGCGTTGGTTCCCCCAAGCTCTTACTTCTGTAATCTGTAACCTCGAGTATCCATTTGTTTTTACAGTCTTTGGTGTCTCAATTTTGTGCTTGTGTATTTGACATGAAGTATTTTTTTTTAAAAAGGAATAAATGTTGAGATAATAAATAGCATTTACAACAATATAAATAAACAATGGATTTTAAAGGAAGTAACGTACTTGTGACTGGGGGAGCAGCAGGTATTGGACGAGCCTATTGCGAAGAATTTTTGAAACATGGAGCAAATGTAAGTTTTCATTTTGACAGCTTTGTGAAGTGTAAAATGAAGCTTTTTTGAACTAAATAAACACATCTGTATATTTTGCATCGAACTTTAAATCAGTATTACTTAAATTTTAGGAGTTAAATATGGAATCTATTGTTTAAAACTTTAAAATACTAATTTTACTCCAATATTTATAGTGAAATGTGAAAGGGAATGGGTTGAGTTTTTTCCCCCCCTATTAAAAGGCCCTATTAACCAATTATATTTAAAAATCGTCAGATGGTATTAATATCCTAAAAATGATTAGTGGATATTTATGTTTTACTAGGTTTACGGCATTATAAAATTGATTTATCCAATCTATAGTTGAATCACATTCTATTTATTGACCACACCCTTTAACATCTTAATTTTCAGGTTTCAGTGTGTGATATAAATCAGGATGAGGGTGAACAATTGGTAAAACAATTGTCTGCTAAATACGGAAAGGACAGAGTAATCTTTTGTCATTGTGATGTGACTGACTATCCACAGTATGAAGGTAAGCATACCAACTGAACTCTCTTTTCCCTCTAAAGTTAAGTTAATGATTGACAAAAAATAAATGCTGCTGACTGTAATCCATGTATGTCAGCTTTCTATAACATCTTGCCTGTAGTTCTACAGTGAGTTTATTTAAACACACAATACAATACGATCAAGTGTTTAACCAGGATTCTCCATAGTGGTCCCAACCCGAAAAATCCACCTGTTTTTTTTTGGGTGGGCCCACTTCATAAAACCCAGTTGGTTTGTTATGAGAGTTTTTTCTCTCTCCAAAATTGCCCATTTTACGGTTTAATGTAACATCACATACTCGCATAAGCAGTCAAGGCATGTGAAAAACTCAAAGTAAATCAACAAGAAGTGAGTCATTCAGATACATCAGAAGGAGATTCCCCTCTGTAACCATAGTTGAAGGTTATATATTCTGGCAGGGGATTATCCTCTCAAGTCATGAAGCTGATTGGTTCAACAGTACGCAAGCAGCTCCCTACACAACTTTTCATCAATTTTGTTTTGGGTGTCACATATGTGATGATACTGAACGTTACCAAGTTCCATTGTGGTTGTACATTTTGTGTACATCTAAGTAGATATTAGGGCTCTGCGAGTACTCAGATTTCGAGCTTTGAACCGAGTTAGTCATTTTAGCTCAAGATCAAGATCAAACGTTTTGTAGGCTCACCATTTTTGAACTTCCACTTGATTTACATAGTAATACATTTTGAGTATGCCAGTTTTTTTTCAGCGATTATTTGAAATATGACAAACACTTGACACAATGTGATAATATAGGTACTAGTTATTTTAAAATCTGTTTTTTAATATTAGTTTACAGTACATACGGTGAGCTTCTTACTAAAACATACCTGAAGTTTCTATCACACATTAATTTAATCCACTCACATAATTCAGAATTTGATTATATCAATCGGAGCTACAGTTTTCAACAACATCAACAACAAACCTATTTATTTAGGAAATACAAAAAAAAATTGTTTGCCCTTTCTAATTTATAATTGTAGGCCTAATTTGTAATTAAGATTGTTTTTTATCAATAGGCTAAAACATTTAATAATATTCATACTAATTATGTAAAACTTTGTTTTTTTATGTATGAAATTATATAAAAGACATCATTTATGGCAGTTGGTATAAAATATCCTATTTGCACCATAGGCCTACTAGTCACATTATTAACAGCTTTTACAAATTTACTTTTTAATTTAAACTTAACATGTTGCACAAATGTTTCAGGTTTAACTGAAAAATTATAAGCTTAGTTAAAAAACATGTAGAAATCAAAATATAGAAGTTTCCTGAAAAACCCAATAAAACCCGGAGTTTTTTCTAACTCCGGTTTTGACATATTTCCTGAGTTGATAGCATGTCTGTCTAATGAACTAGAAGTCCTGAGCTTAATTTCTGGTAGGGCTGAAAAATGTGTCTTTATGAAATTGGGGCTTTATTTTTCACATTGAATAATTGATGGCTGGCGAATCTAAATATTGTGACTGCCTTGGCTAATTTTCTTTTAGCATTGCTTGTTAGGTTAAGTTAGTAGCTTATGTAAATTGTGTACCAATACATTGAGCTGGTTCAAAACGTTCAAGTTTTATCTTACCTCTCATAAGAACAAAACTATGATTACATTTTTATTCATTTGCTCATTTTGATAGATATTTAAAAAAAATCAAAATCTCAACAAGACCATAAGTTTAATATCCATATTCCTATAAGATATTGACTAAGTAATTTTTTTGTTATTTTATCTTTTAATGGAATTTGTCAGTTTTTGGTGTGGTTTAGTAACTTTTGTATTTTGTTGTTCCAGAGTCATTTCAGACAACTGCATCTACATTTGGCAGTATTGATATTGTGATTAATAATGCAGGAATTATGAATGATCGATTTTGGGAATTAGAAGTGGACATTAATCTGGTAGGCCTATGTCAAATTCAACCATGCATGATTAGTAGGTAGGCCTCTAGTCTAATATAGCCTAGTTTTAAAAAAAAATCTTTGATGCAGATGGTAAGGAAAAGGACTTTGAAGAACTATTATGTTGGTGGGCTGATTAAATATTAAACTACCCATATTCAACGAAACAAATTTGTTTATATATTTAAAATATATTTTCAATTTGACCAATGAAACAAATAGGTTTCGAAAATAGTGACAATCTCTGGGAGAAGGATGAGTTGGAAGATGTTGGGGCCATTTGTGCCCTGGGTAGTCAACCCTCTCTTCAGACAATCTGGTCTACATTGAGATTCAGATTGGATGAAACCTTTTATCGTTACAAAAATTACTTAAAACCATTTTAATATAGGTATTCATACGGCTAGTCATGTGATCTGCAGCTGTCACATTTAATAAATATAAACATTACCATTAGATATTTCAACTTTAGAAAAAGTTCTAAGTTTTATTTCCATTAATCTTTGACACATATACTAAGAATAAACGTTTAAAGTTAAAGTAACACATGTCACATCTAACATATCTTCTCTGCTAATCTCAATAAACACTCTTCATACATACATTTCAGTAAACTACAATTTAATAAAGCTAAAAAGTTTCTCACAACCATAGGTGCATGCACAGGGGCAACCAGGTGGACTCAGCTGTCCCCTATTTCACCAGTTATATAAGGAGGGTCTACAAGCTCCTTAATTGTTATAAAATTTCCTCAAAATACAATATACATCCATCTATCTATCAAGTAATTTTATATTAATATGTTAAGTTATAAGTTATTTATAGAAGGTATAGGAAAGTTGCACAGAAATATATAAAAGGGGCGAACACAATAATATGACTTTTACAATAAAAAGAAGAATACAATTCACACTTTAGTTTGATGTTAACGGAAAAAAAGGTAATGGTTGCCTCTTGAAGAAAATTGATTGTTACCGGTACCGCCCAATCCCCTGACAAAGGTTTGGTTTCATTATATTGGAATTCATCAGGGAGGAGTGTGAAACGTGCTACAATTTCAATGTTATAATATGAATATGAATAAAGTAATAAATAAAAAAATTAATAGTGAAAATATTTGTCGAGTAAGATTATACGTGTGGAAAAATGTCCGCCGGGCCTACGCAGATAGCTGTGCTATCTATACACATGCTAGAGAATGGGCTAATGATTTATAGCTATGTTATGTATTAAGTTCATTCATCAGAAAAAGGGGCCCAAAATGATATTCACCCATTTCTCCTTTAACATGTTTGTGTATCCCTAAATGCTCATGACATAATTTAATTGCATTTACACAATTTTTGCTTTAGACAAACATTTCTTATTGTTTCACATTATTTCGTTCTGGGCCTGGATTCCAGCATTACCACCATTACTACAAAAACAATATTGTTTAGACTTTGTTTTTATTTCAGAATGGTACCATCCGAGGTACTTTGCTTGCCCTGAGATTTATGGGTCTAGACCGAGGAGGGAATGGTGGAATCGTTGTCAACACAGGCTCAAATGTTTGTATTAAACCTTACGTCAGTATCCCAATCTACACAGCCACCAAACATGCTATTATTGGCTTCACACGCTCCTACGGGGTAAATATAGTATTATCATTGTTGTATTATTTTTATTATATTGCAGCTTGCTATGATAAAATTCTTTTTCGATTGATTTTAAAATGGTTATGATATAGGCCTGATTCAGAACTGCCAAGGGCTCCAAACTCTCTTCTAATGCAGACTCTTGTGATGCCTTTTTTTTAAACATATTTAATAGTTCAATGTCTTGTCAATCTACCCTTGGACACATGGGCATCTTAATGCTTCTCATAATCTTAAAATATTTTTTATCAGTAGCATTGACAAACTTAAGCAGACTTGGCTATTTTATTAGCAGCCTTAATTCTAGATTTTCCTTAAGGAACTTGATTTTTATCATAAAATAAAATAAAATATAGAGAGTTATTAAAGGTTTGTTTATTGTGAACGGTTCACTAGCTAATTATTACTATTGGATTAGCTCTTTTTTATGTATAAATTATTAATAAGCTACTAAATACATACAACTGTAATTCACTGTGCACAAAAGCTGTTTAGGTCTATTTATATATTTTTAAGCCTTGTGATCTGTATTTTCTTAGTGCTAGCTTGTTAGAGGTCTCGACTGTTGGCTACCAGTTTAATAAAGCAAAATAAAAATAAAACGAATGTCGAATAGTAATAATAATGATAACTATTTTTATCATGGATATCAAAAATGATTCTTCGATACCCTAATTTTTTATTGCCATAGTGGTATCAAAAGAATCAAGAATCAATCTTAATACTACAAGTTTTGATACAGATTGCTCATATTAATTCAGAAATGAGGTAGGGGCCTACTGTATTTTGAAAAATGTTGCTTTGTAATATTTAAACCATGTACTTTTTTTGTATGCATTTGCCTTACTACCCAGATATTACAATTACTACTGTGCTGTTTGTATGAAATGTTTGGCCTTATTATTTTGAATTTTCTAAGCTGGTTTAAAAAAAAAAGTCTCTGATACTTTAGCTCTGTCGGTAGTGTGTATGTCTACTGAGCTAAAGATTCTGAAAAATCTATCATTGTTAAAATGTGGGTTTCCCCTTTCACAAGGATGAATTAACGGTCAGTCTGGATATTGTGTCTATTCTAAAATTAAGTTAGTTTTATAAGTCATGTGCTGATATAGGAATCAGTTGTTTCAGAAAGTACACATTAAATATCTCAATTACATGAAAATGAAAAAAACTGAGACAGTGGAGTGACTCTAAATAGAATACGCTCAAATGTCACTTGCTAGATATAATATTTATAACATCTTCCCCCTCCCCAGGATCCATATCACGTTAATATGACTGGAGTGAAGGTGATAGGGTTTTGCCCCAGTGCCACAAACACCAACTTGGTCCGTGACGTCAAGAAGCAGCTTTTGTCTTTGAAGTATGAAAAGGCCTGGGAGAGAGATATAGCCAATACAGGCTCTCAGACGTGAGTGGTTGCTAATACATGTTTTAAAGAATCATAAACCAAGAATAACACCACCCACATCGGTGGCCTCATAGTGTAATGCACCCCTCTTGTGTTGGACTGGATTGCCGGTGTCGGGGAGATTGGGCTTAGAATCCCGGTCAGGTGTACCCAGTTGTTTTTCCCCAAATTGTTTTCCACCCTCCCCCCACATAAATGTGACTATATGCCCTCTAAAATTCCACCTTCTTAATTTATACTCCACTAGCATAATCAATATATGCGTACTACCCAAAATAGTACCAAGAAACGGTAGAAATATTAAATGAATAACACTTAGCTATAATTGCAAGGTTGGCTACATGGTGTGTCTCGGATTAGGAATTATGCTCATATATAACAACTTATAAAAGATTGTTTTAACCACTTGATAGTTTTCTAGGTTCATAGCAAATGATGTAGTTTATTTAATTTAAATTCTTAATTATTTTACTAGTTTAACATATTGGCAATTATCAGTTTAATTTAAGGTGTGAGGTATAGAAGGGTAGTTTTTGGAGTGCACCTGAGCTAGTTTAGAAAGAGTATGGTGAAATCAAGGTGATATTTTTTTTGCACCTCTTATTGCTATTCCTTCAGGCTATCGGCATGGGGAATAATTCACAAGTATAAACGAGGGTTACTTAACATCTGGAAAACCGGGAAAATGCAGGGATTTTTTTGTTTCAGGGAAAAACCGAGGAAAGACAAGGAATTTAGCAAAATCTAGTAAAAATACTGGAATATTTATTAATTTGGGACATTTAACTGGAAGCTTAAAATAGTAGGTCTTTGGATACATACAAAAAAAAAAGGAAACTGAAGAGAAAGTCAACCTTGGTGGCTTTGGGGTAAAGTACTCGCCTCAGGACTCGATGTTCATGGGTACAAACCCAGCTGAGGTCGACGGATTTTTCTTGAGCAATAAAAATCTATAGCACAACTTCCTTTGGAGGAGAAGTAAAGCTGTCCCATGTTGATTTTGGCATGTAAAATAACCCTGGAAGGTGTATGAAAATACCTTTCCCGGCAAAATTGTTAGGTTTTTTCGCTCTCGCTCATAGAAATTTTCGTGTGCTGATATAATCAGTTGGTTCAAAACGTGAACATTAATTACCTCAAATAAATAAATTAAAGAACTGAAGAATTGAGTATACTGATTCAAACATGTCTTCAAAGGTAATGTTCGTGACATAAGATGTATTTCCCCATTAATCTTAAATTATCCTGGTTTAAACATAAGTTATCATGACTTCACACAAGTCAATTTGTTGAAAAAAATATATTTTAAAACTTTCTTTAGTACAACCTGCCTGGAAAAATGGAAACTCATATTATGGATTTAACTACTGGTATTTATTAACATATTCAGGGAAAAATCTAATATAAATACGCACAAAACATTTCACGCTTAGTAATATAAAACTTGATATATTATTATCATTACCTTCGAGTCTTACAAATAGCAATATTGAAATAATCGTTTATCAACTTAGGTTTAGACCAAACAATAATAACACCGAAACTTGTAGTCATAGAAGACTAAACTACTATCAAATAAGGAGAAGGGAATAAAAATTAAGAAGATATAATTTTGCCAAACACAACCGCCTGTAGCAAGGTGTATATATATATATATAAGGAGCAATCTGATATTGTGGCATCAATTTTTTACAGACCACGGACCACCATGGGTATGGAGTCTGTGTCGGGCCATTTAAAAATCACAATTTCTACTTTTACACATTACAATATCTAAATTTAGAGATCTAATCTTTGTTTACAACCCCTAAAAGATTTCATAATAAGTCCAAGCAAGGACATTAATATATATATATATTAGATCTCTAAATTTAGATATTGTAATATGTAAAAGTAGAAATTGTAATTTTTAAATGGCCCGACACAGACTCCATTCCCATAGGTCCGTCCGTGGTCTGTAAAAAATTGATGCCACAATATCAGATTGCTCTGGACACAGATTCCTTATCTTTAAGTCCTTACTCCGTAGAAGTTGCCCAACTTTAACTTTCTATGGACTAGTTTATATGGACTACCAATCACATCTGAGTAAATATGTGCATGCACATTGGGATAAAAAAACTAATGGCAGTGAGAGAATCCGTCGCTATGGAAACATATACAAAATGAAAAGATTGCTACATGTGGAGCCATTTCAGAAACATTTTTCTAAAAATCTAAACAACTTGGGAATAGCGGTTTATAGGAAAATGTTTTCTGAGAAATACCAAGTTCTCATAAATATTGGCTTTGCTTTTGTAGGTTCAACACCCCTATTATCAAAAATATTAAAAACGCTGGTTTTGTTTTCATCCAAAATACTAGTACATCTGTTTTGAATTTTCAGGCTATTGCAAACATTTATTTTAAGTTTGGTACCGTAGTTAAAATTGGGCCATAAATATATTTCTTGTGATTGTACTTAACCTACATTTTAGTAAATACTGAAAGCTTTCTCGACAAAGTTGTTTTTGGTTTCCTTAATTCTTATATTATGATAAGCTGACTACTGATGCTCGCTCCTTGCTGTAGACGATTTTCTTTCAAATTCTTTGATTGTTCGAAGTCTCTTAATATCTCATCGGTTCAAACAGTCACATGATTACGGATATTGACTCTGTAATCGCTAGTAGAATTTCTTATGGATCAGGAACATAGAGTACAGACTACAGACCTATGAATATGGAGTCTGTCGGGGTCTTAATTCATGTGAAAACAATAGAATTCGTGTAAAAAATTTGTTTTATCGCAAATGCGAATTTTACATGTTCCTACTTATAAGCTCTGCCATATTGAAGACTTGCAACTTGTTACCTTTCAAGATAAACTAGGCATACATAATTTATCTTTTTTTTTCATAGCATATTCCCTTTAGTTTGTCTTTTTAGCTACTTGTTGTTTGTAAAAATCTTGATAAAGTTTAGTATTTTTTTTTAAGTCTAATATTTTATTTGTATTGATGGTGCTTAGGCCTGAACATGTCGCCCGAGCACTGTTGCAAGTGTTACACAAGGCCTCGAGCGGCTCAGTGTGGCTGGTAGAAAAGGGGCAGCCCCCCAGGGAGATATCATACCCCACCCAGTAAACAGGAGGAGGGCGAGAAGTTGCTGCAGCTCGCACCAAGATTGTATTCTAGTCTAGTTTTGGTGACTAACCCAGATCAGCTGTTACCCATGACGTTAACATGCTCTCAGAAGTTAATTTAGCTTGCCTGTTTATTGTTTTTGTAAGCCAGTTGTCGATTGTAATTTCATTTAGAGCAATAATTATCTTTTAGTGAATATAATGCGTCATTTCTTTACAAATTTGCACTGTGGTCATTTTCTACGTAATTTTATTTATTTCTGAGTTTTGATTTATAGAGATATCTTGCAGCTTACAGGTTCATTAAACATAATCAGAGGGTGCTTAAAGTATTACAGAAGCACATTAGGGGGACAGAGGGGTTCGAGATTTGCTTATTTTTCTGACAATAGGAAAACTAAGGGGGTCAGAACAATGCTTATGTAAGAAAGAGAAAGACTAGTAAGAATTGCAGTGTGACCCAGTCACTCCAAATAGACACACAATAATTAAAAGTGTTGAGACATAGATTTAATCAAGGACCTTGGTTATCGGATTAAAAGTCTCTTAGAGTTTTTTTAAACTATAATAATTTATGTATTCACTAATAATATTTTTTATTAAATCAAGTGGATAGACTACACTGCCAAAGGCGGAGAGATTGGGGTTCGATCCAAGTCTGGTGCACTGAAGGTGATTTTTCCTAATTGGTTTTCCAATATTTGTCCATTCAAATGTGAGTACACTTCCTCTAAAATTAAACCTTTCTAATCCCTAACAGATTAGTGTAATTAGTTCATAGGTGTATAACCTGAACCAGAAGTAAGACGCAGGGCTAAAAATCATATGTAGTTTACATTTTTTTAGATAATTTTATATAATTTTTTAATTTTATCTGTTTAGTAAAATAAATTTAAATTAATTTCACAACAATATTTACTGTGGATTATTTCGCACCAACCCGCCTCGGTGGCGTAGTTGGCCATTTCGCAAATTTTGTGTTGAGCTTGACCGCCAAGGACGATGAGATCGAGGTTCGAATCTCAGTCGGGCGAACTGGGAGTGGTTTTTCCTAAATGGTTTTACACTCTCCCTCCATGTAAATGTGGGTTCACTTCTTCTAAAGAGCATATAACCCAAACAGGTAGTAAGTAAGACTCAGTGCTATAAAAAAAATCACACCATTAATTTACACTCCACATTAATGATTATCAGCAATTTTAAATGGCATAAAAATAATTGTTATTCCTATGAAAGTTACAAAAAAGTTGACAGATATAACATAATTAAGAGGCAGGGAAAAAGGGGGTCGGACGTTTCCTTATTTTTGCTTGCAAAATGGGGGGGGTCCAAAAGACCAAAAATGTGCTGACGTAATACTTGAACACTTTCTAAACCAAAATAATTATTGACTTTAAAANCATGTTTTATAAAATAGTGGGAAACAAGATAATAAAAGTGAGTTTTAATTAGATGCTCCAGAACTACCTTTTAAGGGTTGGGAAACCATATACGGGGGAATCTAACACCTTCAATGAATAGAGCCAGTTACAAACCCTGACCTCTAAGGTCATTCAAGCGCAGTATGCATATATTTTTGAAACAAATTCTTGATAGCAATAACACACTTTAATATTATAAAAAGTTCATTTAGGGGCTTCCGTAAACTAATTACACAACTCAGAGGATCATTGGGGTGGGAGAATAGTGTTCCTCCTGCCCACCATGCTTGGTCACACAGAACACTATTCTCCCACCCCAATGATCCTCTGAGTTGTGTAATTAGTTTACGGAAGCCCCTAAATGAACTTTTTATAATATTAAAGTGTGTTATTGCTATCAAGAATTTGTTTCAAAAATATATGCATACTGCGCTTGAATGACCTTAGAGGTCAGGGTTTGTAACTGGCTCTATTCATTGAAGGTGTTAGATTCCCCCGTATATGGTTTCCCAACCCTTAAAAGGTAGTTCTGGAGCATCTAATTAAAACTCACTTTTATTATCTTGTTTCCCACTATTTTATAAAACATGTTACTTAAAGTTAAGTGCTTTGACACCAATCTGTATGCTTAAAGGATTTTTTGACATTCGTCATTAAAAAAATTATATTGAAAACCTTAGATAATATTGATTATTCTTTAACATAAGTGTTCCCTCTCACTCAAAACACTTAGAAATATAAAAAAGTTCTTAATATAATGATTAATAAAGTGCCGTTGATCATTTGTTTGGGTGATTGGCGGCTTACTGTGCCTTCCAAATTTTGTATTCTTGTGTCCCATCTCGAGTAGTAATCTTTATGGTTTTCTGAAAAGTTGCATGGCAGTAATTTTAATAGTTTTTTTTAGTCAGAAATTTCAATTTTGTTTTTTAGTTTCAATGTTTGCTTGCCTCGCCATTAAAAAAAACTATTACAGAAAAAATATATTGTAGAAACGTTTCACATATGCAAGTTCTCGTAAGTCTTGGCCAAGTTACATAATCCTGTATTATTATTATTATGCTTTAAATATTGTTAGATATGATTACAAAACTATATTTAAAAATGACATCTAGACATCAGGGCTGTGGAGTCGGTACACCAATCCTTCTATTCTGACTCCTATATTTTTCTCTTGTCTGACGCTGAAATATTCCCTCATAAATGGCTAATCTATATTAATTAGTAATAACAAATTTATTGCATAGTAAAAGTATCCAATACAGATGCCTTCATGGGAAGCTTATTTGACAGTGTGAATTTTTATTTGAATATATTTTTAAATCCATTTTACAAATATTAGTCCTATTTGTCCTCTGTGTTATTCCTTTTACATGATCCTCTCTAAGTGTCCTATCATTCTTTAAAATTTTCTTCTTCTCTCCCTTTTGTGTCCCCCTCCCCAACCCCTTCGCTCCCTCTTTTAGGAAGTTGCCTTGCATGTTTCATACCCCTTTCTGATGAATTCCGATAGAATGAACCCTAGGTCGGAGGACTGGCTCGTAACGATCGATTTTTCTTCAAGAGGCACCTCTCTGCCAATGGCAGCAATGTAAAGTGTGAACTGTGTTCTTCTTTTCATTGTAAAAGCCATATTGTGTTAGTTCCTTTTTGTATGTTTTAATCGATCTTTCCTGAACCTTTGTCCAAGTATAATACAAATATTGGCCCTAAAAATAAGGGATAAAGCTAAAATGATACAATACTACCACAATTTATGATAGATTTAAGTTTTTAATTAGAAGCGGGAGTCCGAGTCGGTACATTTTTACTGACTACCATTACCCATCCAAAATTTCTTTCAGTTCCACAGCCCTGCTAGACATATGAACCAAACTTTTATTTTGTTATTTTATAATATAACTATAGGTTTACAGCCATAATTTGAACCAAAGATTAATATCATTATAATGTTTTGTTAAATATAGGCAGCTGTATGCTTCTGAATATTCTTTGAATTATATAACTAACTAACATGGGAGCTAGATCAGTTTTTTTCTTCTTTTTTTAGAATTTCTTTGTTTACAATGTTAATGCATTTATTACATGAGCAAGATTTATTTATTATATTTTTAGGAAGCTAGAGAAAAATATTCATCCATGAGATTTAAAAAAATATTATGTTCCAAGACATATTTATAAGTTTAATAAGTTTTGATGTTACCAATACCGACCTTTTTGATCCAATGAATTAAACATGTTTGTTTTACTTTCTCATATAAAGTATTGTATTTTTTACGTGTGCATTGTACTTCATTAGCTTTTTAAGAAATGTAAAATATTGCGACATAAAAAAATGCATCGGCGTTTGCTGGATAGTAAGCAAACAACCAAGATGATGTATGTATGTTAGTACACTATTAATTTAACTAATATTTATTGGTGCTATTTTACACGAACCAATTCATTTTTTTTATAACTTTTTGTACTTAAATGACCAATGAGTATATGTGGCTATGTGCATTTATGAACCAAAGTATTAAAAGTGTTCGCAATCTTGTTCAGAGTAAATTCATTAGGTTTGTTTTGTATTTCCTTATTGTTATAGTTTTCCATGGAAATTAAGAGCAAAATGTTTCAATCACTCTTTGTTTTATATTATTTTTGAACTTTTTTTTTTGTCAGTGGCCTTTGATTTATTAACTTTTGTTGAAACTATGTGTACATAAAGCTTTGAAAACTACTTTATTTGTAATATTTGCTAGCTTTGACTTTAATACCATACCAACTTTTGTGATTTTATGTTCTTATATACATTGCAATTTAATGTTTACACCAGTATGTATGTTTGGACCAAAAGTTGCCTTTGAACAAGAGTGCAATACTGTAGCTTTTATCCTAATTTTAGACTTTTATTTTTATTAGACCTTTTTTTTTTGTGACCAATTTGAATTTATGTATATATTTCGTGTTCCCTCTATTGTTTAAATCATAGTTTTTTTACTCTAGAATAGTGATCTAATGAATATTTGTCATTAGTTTGTCCTCAGTGGCATTTTAAGTGGAGTTAAGTAAGTCTGATAATCAAATGCATCTTAAATATTAGTGTAGGCATTTAAATTTATATTTGACTAATATTCATACCTACTTTTTATAAGTTTATTGTCATATACTACAATTAGTAATGCCAACTAAGTTATTGTCTAACTAAAGTGTATAAACCATTTTAATTGTAACTAAAATAACCCTTTCCCTGGCAGGATCGTTGACCAACACTTAATCTGAATGTTCCCTGATGCAAGCATGAATCAACATTTAATTGCAAAAATTTATTGTAATGCCCTCTATCAATGAACTACTGTTCCTTTAGCCAGTCCAAATACTTCATATTGAAGCTCATAAACGGGTTACCAGTTCATTGCTATTCTATGACCATGAATAAAGTAATAAATCAGAAGATAGATGAATAGCAAAAATATATGTTGGATAAAAGTATACGGTTAGAAAAATTGCTGCTGAGCCAACACAAATAGCTATGCTACGCGCACGTCAGGGAATGGGTTAAAGACACATTTTGTGAGTGAATTTTATAAAATTGAAGAAATGTTAAACGTATTTGTACTAAAAAAAACTATTTTGTTGAGCTAATGTTGCTATTGATGTTTGCACAAAGCTTGTTGCACTTTTAAAGGTTATTCAAGTTTATTAGAACTTTCTGTGAGTTAGTTAAATTGAAAATAAAAAAGAAGAGAAGAATTACAAAACCATTAAGCCATTAATGGCATATTTGTTTTCATTTAAATGTTTATTATATTAAGAGTACCTTTTATTTCATAAGAAGTGTATTCTGCACTTGTACAGTTCTCTCCTGCCCCTCTTTTCTTCCCCTTTGATTTTCTTTTTTCCCTGTCTCCCCTTTTCTTATGTTTCATTTCTACTTTAAAAAGACTGTAAAATATTATTGCATTGTTTGTCAACTTTTCCCAAAAGTTGTAATTGTAATAGTTTTATAAATAAAACTCTACAAGTTGAGAAATCATATTTATATTAATCAGGACTGTGAAGTCTACACCAAGCCTTCGACTTTGCCTCCTTTATTTTATTACTGTCTGAATCTGACCCCTTCACAAATGGTTAGTGTATACTAATTAGTTATAACAAATTTACTGCAAACATTTTAAAAAAATGGTCTAATAAAGTTTACTTAAAATAGGAAACTTTTTAACGTTATGAATGTAAATTTAAATAAATTTTTCAAACCATTATAAACATTTAAAAAAAGAATTACGTTAAAATGATGTATTTACCTTATATTTTTATACTATAAGTTTTTATTTTGGGGTCTTGAGTTTGTATATTTTTACTGACCTCAAATCACACTCCACCCAAAATGGCGTAAGACTGACTCCAGAGCCCTGATATTAATCAAAACACACAATAAGCTAAGAGCTCATCTCACGACCGACCAACCAGAATATTAGATCCACAATTATGAGCAAACCAAAACTTTTCATGGCAGACAGTTGTATGCATTGTTTATATGACAATATCAAAATTGAACTCAATAAAAAATATATTATATTATATGTGTGTGTGTGTATGTGTGTGTGTATACACACATACCAGTTTAAAATAATTATAGGCTACGGTACTTAAATTTTGCTGTATTTTTTTAAACAGTAAAATGGTTTCACTCTTTTCAATCTCACAGTTTTCTAATGAAGGATACAGAAAATTCCACTGTGATTTAACGCCTGGTATGAACTTTATTACTTACATTACTTCTAAGTTACACATTAACTGTGGGATGAGACTAGACTCTTAGAAAATTGTGTAGAATCCTTTGAATGTTCTAAAATATATATATATTTTTCCGATATAAATTTCCTCTGTTTAACATACTTGTTAAGATTGAGTCATATTTTTGCAGGGAATATTTTGGGATAATTTTAAAAATTCAAAATAGAATAGGGTAACAATGTATACTATTAGTTTTATACCAAGATAAATTTTACAAATGGTATTGTTTTAGGAGTATTGTGTTTGAAATTAAGTATTGGCTCACATAAAAAATACATGAAAAATTTAGTTTGTCTGGAAAAGTTGGGGAATCTCAAAAATGTACAAAGCATCAACTCTGTTAAATAAGGAGCCTTGTTTTACACTAAATAAATTATCACCATTTTTAACTTATATAAAAAGTAAAAGAATATAAAAAATGTAATGTTGTGTATATCTAATTATTTATTTAAATTGTTTAATTTTAACTTTGAAAACTATAATGTACTAAGTACTAACACAATCATTAGCAAAAAATGAACATCAGTGATGTCATTAAAATGTATTGTAAGGGTCAGTTAATAAACTATTTGCTATCAGAAAACATAATTTCTTACATTACTAACATATATTATCACACATCATATTTCTTTAATAACCATATTTATTTAAATTTAATACATTCAAGTCAATAGAGAATTATTTTTATTCCACATCTGCTGTTGGAATTCTGAAAAATGGGGAGAAAATGGAAAACACAAATTTGTTAAGATCATTGATACTCTGACTAGATTAGCTAAAGTCTAACTTCTAAATGAACTAGAAACTTTAACTGATTTTCCGATCCCACTTCCCACATTAATGCGAGCTCATTGCCTCTAAACAACCCTCACAATTTATACCTAGACTATGCCATTGATAACTATGGTTTTGAACGCACTGACTATAAAAGTAAAGGCAGCTTAATTTATGTGGTAAGCCTTATAAGAATAATTAATTCAGTGAGATTATCATTCTTATATTGAGGTTGAAGGGTTAGGGGCAGGTTTCAAATAAACCTGCCAGTTCAAAAACAAGCTCGCATCTTCAACAAGGTAACACCTCTGATAAATAGTAGAGATGGGATATTGGAATTTTGTGGTATTAGAGAGATTTGAGTTTCGTAAATATCTCAAATACAAGGAGTTTTCCTATAGCGCGGTAGTTTTTGTTAAAACACCGCGCTATCAAAAAATTATCTCATAGAAAACATTATTTATGTTGAAAAATACAGGTTAGGGTATAGTAGCTGATCAAATCTATGTAAGGTCACTTTCCTTTCATATTTTGACATATTCCATAGTTAATTTTTTGTTAATTATTATCTACATCATGTTGTTATAAAAAAAATGTCAAAAGACTAAAGTTTTTTAAGCATCTTTGTCTTCCCTTTCAGGTAATAACACTTATATACTAATTACGTTTTAGTTTTAAGGATTAGTAAGGCTATAGTTAAATAAAGTGCACTCACATATGCATGGAGGGAGAGTGGAAAGCCATTCTTAGTACACTCATTTGAGATTCGAGCCTCAAGCTCCCTAGCGTGTCAGAACATGCCACGACTGGACCAGGAAATAATGAATATTAAAATACCAAAATAATACAATGACTCCATAAGACAGGATAAACCTTAAAGAGGAAAACAATTGTGCAATAGCAATGATCAAAACATTAAACTAATAGTTCAACGTCCGAAATTCTGGGCCATGATACTTATTAATTTACACCAAACGGCAAACACCGCTAAGATACTATTGGAAATTGTGTAATAATCGAACTGGGACCTTGTTACAGAAAATAATTCCTATTTCGCTGATTGCACTTTCCAAATTATATAGTCAAAACATGAGCAATACGAGAACTACTTATGCAATTATGTAGACCTTAACTTAATATAAGAGGAATTATATAGACATATATTTGGGAGAGTGATAAAATTGTATCAATATAAACTAATATATTAAAAACTGTTCTCTTTGTTTTTTTATGAAATTACAGTTGTCAAACACCACTGTTTAGAATACAATGGTTTGTGTTGTTTCTTGGAACTATAAGTCTTTAGTCTGTCTGAGCTTATACTCCCTTTCACCCTCCATCTACAACCACCCTTTGTCATGTTTATGAGAAATAGAGGAAGAAAACTATTAAACTTCTTATCTCAAGGTAAAGAGGAAAGCTAGCATCTTGTTCTCAAATATCTCAAAATTTTCTGTTGTTTACCTATCAAAAAATTATTGTATTAGAGGAAGGCTAAACCTAGCGTTCTTTTTCACTACGCTTAGTCTCATAACTTTGGAAATATGCTTAAAAAATTTTTGAAAATGAGCTAATGTTACATTACCACACATTTTTTTTCTATTAATAAATCTAAAACCAGGGTTTTTAAGAGAGAAAAAAAGCCCTATGGAAATTATGCCCTTCATTTTTGTGTGAACTATATTTTTAAATAAATCATTGTATAAGTAAATATGTTATAGCAAGAGACGTGCAAAAGGTGAGGTTATTTTTGTCAAAATCCAATGATGATATAAGTTGAAAGTGATATTATTCATGTAAATACGAGTCAAATTAGTATGCATTAAAAATACTAGGATAAAACTGTTTAAATTTTTTGTTCATATTGTGTATTTAACATATTCGGAGAAAAATCAACTATAAATAGGCACAAAACATTTCACACTTAGTAATATCAAACTTGGTATATCAATCAATATCATTACCTTCGAGTCTTACAAATAGCAATATCAAAATAATCGCTTATCAACTTACGCTTAGACTAAATAATATCACCAAAATATGTGGTCATAGAAGACTAAACTACTATCAAATATGCAGAAGGGAATACAAATTAAGAAAACATAACTTTGCCAAACAAGACCGCCTGTAGCAAAGTGTGTATATATAAATGTCCTTGCTTGGACCTAGCATGACATCTTTTATAGATTGAAAACAAATAATCAATCTATTGAAATTTAGGTATTGTAATGTATAAAGGATAAAACATGTCTTTTAATGCTAACCTCAAATAAAAAAAAGCTTAAATATATTGAAAACACTCATTTTTCCTGTGATCCATTTTATACCCATAAAATAAGTAAAAACGAATACTATTCATATAAATGGCAGCCCTGGTATAGTGCCATCACCGGTGTTACTGCGCTGAAAATTATAATGCATGATGTGGTATTTGTCAAATTACAAAGAAATTGTGTTTATTTAGAAAAAAACTTGAATTTGTATCATTCATCTGAAAACAGTAGAATTTGTGTAAAAATCTGTTTTATCGCAAATGTGAATTTTGCATGTTCTTGGTTATAGCTGAACGTCTCCACGGCAATTTCTCACTTACTGAGGTGGCCACCTTAGTCAATTTTTTCTAAAATTCAATTTTAAATATGTTCATTTTAACTTAATTTGTACAGTTGTAAAGATTTATATTTGGATTTGAGATTCGAAAGAAATATTAAAATTTGGATTCAAGATTCAGACTCAAACTTAGGATTTGACCCAGCTCCAATAAATAGTAAAAGTATTTTATTGGTCAAAATAATTCCTGTGTAAGATTAAGAGCACAGCCATACTTGTGACCCGGATGTCAGAACATCAAGCCCTGTTAGTCATATAAAAGACCCAAAGTCGCTCACTTTTGTGACCAGTTCACTGCCGCTAGACAATAGTTTCATAGTATGACCACCCTCATATATAACATTTAGGGATCTCAAACCCCCCTCCTTTATTTCTACTATTAAAAGAACTGAGAATTGATCTTTTTTTGGTAAATCATAAAATATTGTATTTAACTAAAAATTAACCCTGCTTCAACTTATTTGTTAATATATTGTGTGAATATATATTGATTGAATATAATTAAAAATATGTTTATTAAATTATACTTTTTTAAGCACCAGTAAAGTGTTAACCAATATCAATGGTTTGTCCACTTGGTCTAGTATCTGTACCTAAATATTGATAATAAAGAATCTTCTACACTATTCAATATTCAAATTCGTGGTTCAAAAGCACTCAAAACCTCACCAATCTGTCCGTATTAAATCATTTTGTTTTTGACAATTTTATATTAACAATATTGTTCAAAAATTCTTTTACCAACATTTTAAAAATGTTTTTAAAGTCTATTAGGGTCATACATTTCCTAATCAATGATTATTGATAGTATATAAGAACCCCTTACCCAGTTAGTGGTTGCATGCGTGGTCTAATGCCTCGCTTTTGTTTGCGAATCTTGGCCAAATGTGCAGAATGTGGTTTTTCTTAAATGTTTTCCCACTCTACCTCCACACAAATGTGGATTCATTTCCTCTAAAATGTGTCACCATACTCATC
This sequence comes from Timema shepardi, assembly GCA_902151425.1. Taxonomy (NCBI): domain Eukaryota; kingdom Metazoa; phylum Arthropoda; class Insecta; order Phasmatodea; family Timematidae; genus Timema; species Timema shepardi. The sequence continues at coordinate 3,885 of CABFVX010004429.1, read as the reverse complement.
CCTCTCTCATTAGCCTAATTAATATATGGGTGTAACCCGAGTGGGTACTAAGACATGGTATAAAAAAAATGTCATCCCCACATAGTGGACCATAGTTCAATCTAAACAAGTACAAATAGACTAATTTACTTGGGTTCATCCTAATATATCTAAATCCTGCGGTACTTAGGTTAGCGGGGGTGGGCTGGGACACCAGAAGAAATCCCGGTGGGTCGATTCAATTTAGGCTGCTGCGACTACTTTAAGCTAAAATAAAGGTATCCAGTCAATCATAAATGATTGTTCTTATTACATTTAATCAGAAGTTCCAGTGAATGAGTGTGAGGGTGTCCATAATACATCATTTGTGAAGATATGCGATGTAAAACCATTCTCTCTGTAATTCCTTGGTGTTTTTAATATATAGAGACCATACTCCCAGTTGTTATCTAACAATTACGTAGTATTTTTGCTCGTATCAGTAGAAAGTGGAACCTGATGTTATAAGTTAACTGAATAGCAAAATAATCATCGATAATTTTGCTGAGTTGGCCTTGGAAATAAATATACTAATAATGAAAATATAATTACCTCACCTCACCACTTCAGCTTACACTGAAACTGTGTCGGTGGTATGTTAGAGGTAGTTATATTTGTAGTCCTGGGATGCTTGGAACCTTCCAGTCTGCCCCCTGGAGGTTTGGATGGGCTGTTATTAGGAATAAGCCCCTAAAATCCTCGAGAATATTTGAGATTTTTTTAAGCACTGCTTCTTACTACCCTTTCAGATTACACTCTTATGACATACTAATTAAGTTAGTGTTATGAATGAGGAAGAGTAGAAAATCGTTTAGGAAAAACCACCCTCAATACACCTGATAAGAGATTCGAACCCCAATCTTCCTTTCAAAAGCAGTCCAGTCTATCGCGAGAGTAATTCCAATAGACCAAACAGTCACTGAAATTGATTATTTGAGATTTAAAAAAAAATCTGATTTGAAATTCAAAACATATTTTTGTTTTAAAAATGTTTTGCCAGAATTATTATGAACTTAGGGGCATTATAGTTCTTACTCGTTGATTATCTGTGAGCTTGGCCCGTGTAAACTTGCTACTGTTTAATATGATAAAAGCCTGGCAAACTTTCTAATCTTATTAATAAAATGTGTGATTAACATTATTTCTATACTATTTACAATAAAATTGGATTTTTCCCATAATTTGATTTGCAATAAAAAAATATTCTTAAATTATAAAAAATAAAGTTTTGAAGGATTTTACTGTTTTGAATTAAATTAGTATATTTTTGAGACATCTGGGAGTAGCTGATACCAAGTGATTTATATGCCTATCTAATCTTTAGATTTAGATAATTGTTTAATTAAACCAACACTTGAACAGATATGGCAAATTAATTAATATGCGGTGACAGTATCTATAAATTGTGAGTGTCAACAGTTCTTATGAGCATCCATAGTAGTAAATTTTTCTTCCTTGAATTTTGTGAGAACCTAAGGTTTATATGCCAAAAGCAGCCAAAAACATGCGCTAATATATTTTAACATAAGAACTATCATTACTAAGAATTTATTTAGCTAAACTAGACAAGGGCTATAAAATTCTTACCTAAACATATGCTTAATTTGAATTTTATCTCAATTAAATTACTTCCACCTTTGACAAGACATCTTGTGAATGTGAGGAATGCCAGGCCTCCACCGTGGTTCGGATTCCACGTTAAACTGTAGGTCCTCCATTTCATCTCACAATCACCCTACCATTTCACATTAGCGTAAGTGCGTATAACCCGAACAGGTAGTAAGACGCGGTGCTAATAATAATAATAATAATAATAATAATAATAATAAAATTACTTCACACAAAACAAATAGTGTGATTATATTTGATCATTAATTTTTTAATTTTTTAATTCTAGTTTAGCCTACTTAATATATGAACCAGGAGCAACAGAAGTGTTACATTTGCCCTAGGTGTGTTATGTATTATAATGATGTAAAATTTTAGTAATGATAGGGTGCCAAAATATCGGACAAAAAAGAAAAATAGCAAAAAAGACATAAATCAATAATATGTGCTAACATCGCTCCCCACCGCCATTCCTGCTTAATAAATGTGTTGACCTTGTAACTTATTAACAGTAATTAGAACACCAGTTTAACTGGGAACCGTCCCTAAATAAAAAAAATAAAGGGAATGCCAGGGTCTGCAGTTACAAAATCGATTCTTGGTAAGAATCATACAGTCCCTTGAGAAAAATCTGTTAAAATGGTTGCATGGATTAGCTTTTTATCCACTTTTGTCAGTCTAGCTAGACAGGTTCTAATATGTAGGCCCTGTTTAATAGCATTATTATATCACCCATTTTTAAGTTGAGCTTGTGTGGTGGTATTCCTAAGTGTATAAAACTAATTACAAACTCTACTAGGCAGTTGCCTTTTCCCCGCTCATTCTTACAATTGACTGCACCACATTAAATATTCTCCAAGAGGCCTAATTTTACAGCACAAATGTTCATGTTCGGACACATATGAGCTTCAATGGAGCAAAAACAATTGACAAATGTAATTGTTCCCATCGTTGTGGTGAGTTAACTTGAGCTATGTCTTAATTCACAGGTGGATACTAAATAATCCTAAGCATTGGTAGATTTGCGCTACATTATTTTCTTTAATAGTGGCAAGCTTGTGTTAAATTATCCTTGCCAGAAGTAGGTGTGTTCTAGATTTCCCTCGGTAGGGATAGTTTTGGTTGTCATGTGTGTATGTGTGCCTGTCGTAACTTTTAAACACATTGACTTTGTAGACACTTGGAGATATTTCTTCTGGTCAGAATCACAGTAATGATATTTAAAAAAACATCATTCCATATTTCCGTTTATTTTTTATTTTTTTTATTTCTTATTTCACTCCTTTTAGCCATTTCTTATTTATTATATGCATGAGAATGGAAGCAAATAAAGGATATTGAGTCATTATTTATTTCATTCTCCATCATTCCATCATGTTCATATTCCATTACATTTACCTTTTATAAATAACTCAAGAGATCCATATCTATTGAATCTTTTCAACTTGCTTTGGTTCCTTGAACCTGAATTTTAGAATAATCCACTTTCTACACTGAAAGCCAGAAAGATTACATTTTATGGTGGAAATTTCAAGGTAAGACAGTTAACTTTTTAGGGTGAACCAAGTGTAAAGTATTAGAACAGGAAACCATTTAAATTTGATTAAAAATTGTTATTCAACCTTTAAATCTATCCTCGTGACTTAGAAGTTTGGTATTCCCACTTCAATTCTTGGCGAACCTGGTTTGACCCAACGTGAAACATAACAAAATTTAACATTCATCAAAAGAGATCGTTCTATTAATTACATATTCTGGTTGTAAGTTGTATGTTTTTATAGCGTTGTCTTTAGAAAGAGAATGTACCAAAAATGAGAAGAAAATTCAAACCTGTTGTTTAGAATTATTTTATCATATAACTAAATACTATCAATTAATTGTGTTCCTAAATTACAAAATAAGTGAAATTTTAGCTATGAACCTTAAAAAATAAAAATTCATGCTTATCTTAAGCAGTATGGGTCATCTATAAACCACGCTTTTTTCTTACTTTTGTTTTTTACTTTACCTCCCCCCATATAACACCAAGTAGACATTTAGCCTGACCTCACTCCAACCCCCCTCCAACCCGTGCAACGTAGCTTTTCAAATCAAGAGCTTTTGTGACACTAAAAGAGGGACTCGGATTTAAAATTACTCGGAATCGGAATTTGTCTAAAATATGTTTATTAATGGTGAAAACATAAACAATAGGCCTATTATTTTTTCAACGTTGTAATCTAAGTATAAGATCTGTGTTACATAACACTGTTGTACCGC
>CABFVX010004428.1:15806-65844 GCA_902151425.1 Timema shepardi | reverse complement strand
TTTATGAAAGAATAATAAACAATTAAAGAACAAAGAGCACATGCTCGCCACTCGAGATTTAGACCGGAACTAACAAAGACGTTGCAACGGAACGTAAGACGCTTTGGTGACGTCATCAGAGAAGTGGCTTCATAAATCTTAAAGTAGAATAGTTACTTAACCCGTGTTTGCTGTTACAGGCCTAGTTAAGAGAATGTTCATTTATTATACACAACACATGGGATATTTACAGTATGACATTGAAGAAGTGATATCGTTCACATAGAGAGAAAAAAGCAATGTCCCTAAAACTGAGCCCTGTGGAACACCAGCCCCAACTGGGCGCCATGTTGAGAACGTGCTGCCTATCATAACACTTTACGGGTGACGATGCAAATATGATCTCATCCACTGTATACTGCTTGAAGAGAAATTAAATAATACATGAAATTTGGATAGTAGAATATTAAAATCCACAGTATTAAAAGCTTCTGAAAAATCTAACAATATAAGAAGTTTTAACTCGCACTTATCCATGGCTAGTCTGATGTCATTTGTGACATTTATCAACACGGTACATATTCTATGATGTAATCTGAATCCTGATTGACAGGCAGTTAACAAATTGTGTTTGTTAATGTGTCGGTAAATTTGTTGATGGACTAGGAATTCTAGTGCCTTAGAAAGGGACGGAAGTATACTTATAGGTCTAAAGTCATGTAAATCTTTTGCTAGTCCTTTATTAGGTACTGGCGTAATAAGGGTGAGTTTCCAAAGTGTGGGATACTGTCCGGTCATAAGTGAGAAGTTGAATAAGTCAGTTAATGTTGATATAACATTTCTTAAAATTGTTTGTATTAGTAATATTAAAATTTTGTCTATACCCTGTGCTTTCATTTTATTCTCATTATTGATTTGTATACCTCATGATGAGTCAAATGGGCAAGGTAAAAATTACTGTCACCCTTATAGTTACTATTGTTATTACTTGCATTGGAGGCATAAATGTCGTTTATAGTTTGTATTCTAGCTATCTTGTTATTTAATTATGAATGTGAAGAAACTCTTCATTTAGTTTATTGGGAGTGATGTGCATATGAGTGCTTAGATACAGTAGCTTTTCTTTAAGTCAGAAAAGGTCCTTCTTATGAAAACTAGACTGTAGCATATAAATCCCAAACTTTACCAACCCATGTGATTCACTAAGTTGGCCTGAATTTAATTCAATCAATAATATTTCATTTTCCTCAAACCCCTTAAAATATAAAATTGTGTCAAGTCCAACTAACCTTCCTGATATAAAACATTATGAACATCTTAATCACAATGACGGCCGCCAACAGTGGACTGAAGTAAAACCCCACAAAAAACAGGGTCTGGTTGTAAATGAGGTTGAGTGTGTTGCGAGCGACATCGAACTCTGGCGCTCCAAGCCTTTTCCAGTGTGTCCTAGGTAAGAAAAAACAAAAATATGGACTGATATGGCTTCTCCTTCACTAACACAGCATTTGGATAGCAAACCAGATTTATCACAGATAACTACAATGAGTATCACCACTGAGAGAAAGGATTTATCTTCACTTTCACTGTGTTAATTGTTGCCAAATTGTAAGGTGTTGTCCTGGGGTAAGAAGGAGCTACTGGCAACAATGAACCAGTGTTGCAAAATTAGTCATATATAGTAGGAGATTAACTACACGAAAACCAGAGAATGACAACACTGTTTCTCAATACTAGTCATGTAGAAATGATATTCAGTGCATCTCTTTAATGAAAACCTATTTTCACTTTTTGAGGTATATTTTGCTACACAAAGAAGAAGATACTGGAAGGCTGGACAAAAACGCATAAAAGGGAAAGAACACAACATGACTTTTTTGACGAAAAGGAGTATACAGTTCACACTTTGTTGCTGCCACTGTACAAGAGGTAGTGGTTACTTACTTAAGAAGAGCTATCAATGCTTCTCAATCCCCTGACATAGGTTTCATTCCATCAGAACTCATCCGAAGGGAGTGTAAGACGTGAAACTTCCTGTTGCGTTGAGAGCTACACATCCCATCCTGATAATTTCCAATCGAATGAAACCTAGGTCAGGAGATTGGGCAGTAGCAATCGATTTTATTCAAGAGGCAGCCATTAATCCAAATTATTAAAGTTAAGACTTAGATAGAAAACTCTGAAAATACCTATAACAATATATATATATATATATATATATATTTAAATTTAATGAATTAGATAGTTTCAAAATTGGTATATGTACTAAGTGACATTAAAATTCAACAAGATTGATTATAATTTGCTTTTAATGAGCAACAAATTGTCATATATGCAAATTTTCAATAAAATAAAATAACATCACCAACTAGATTAAACCATAGGTTGACAACAAGTCTAAAATACAAGTGTTACATGTTAAAATGTGTTACAAAACATGGATACAATAGGTTAAGGACAAAACAAAGTTTAAATCATATATCATATAAATCATAAAATTTAAAAAAATCAGTTCCGACACTTTAGCTCAATAATGCGTGTCTGTTTACTGGGCTAAGGGTCCCAGGTTTGATTCCTGGTTTGGCTGAAAAAATTATTTTTGGTGAAATGTGGATTTCCCTTTTCAAAGTAATGGATTAATAGTCAGGGAATGGGCGTTGTGTCTGTTCTATATATAAGTTATTTTATAAATCATGTGCTGATATAATAAGTTGGATCAAAAAATGAAGATTAAATACCTTAAATAAATGAAAAAATAAAAACATATAAAAAGTTATTAAAGTTTACTAAATAAGCATAATTAAGGCATTAATTAATGCCTTATAAAGCACAGCTCAAAGAATGCTTGCATTTAAAGATATTAATATTACATTTAAAATAATATTTAGATTCTTAAAATTGATTTTAAAACTCTTAAAAACTATGGTAAATTTATAGAGTAAATTATAGACAATGTCATATATTTATATTAAAATTCAATTTACTTGTATATTCTGAAGCGAACAAACTCCGCTAAAGATGTACCAATGATCGTAATGAAGAAGTCGACCAGTATGAGACGATAAACCTCTTGTCCTATAGATGTCTCCCAGCACTGCACCCAAAGAAAAACCTTGTTAGAAAATAATTTGTTAGGCAAGGTAGGAAGTCAATATAACACTCGACAAAACCGGACTTAACATTTGTTTAATATTTTTTTGCAATTATTGTAAAATAAAAATTCCTCTTAACTTACTGAAATTGAATAAGTGTTATCAACCTTAGTTGCTAGGATGGAGCAAAAATGAAACCTTATCATCCTATGGCATTATTTCTTTGTAATATAGAAGTGAACCAATATAATTTAAATATATCATTTTAAAACAAAGGAAAAAAGGGAGTCATGAGGTTGAATTCTGTAAATATTTTCAGCCAGCTATAGTGGTTATCACAACTAATAACCATCACTCATCACAAAGCTGTGCTCTGGCTGAGTGTAATCAAAGGAAGGCTTCATATACGCATATCACATCCTTATATGGCTGAATATGTGGTCCATCCAGAATAACACACTGCTGGACTTGACTATCCAGAGAGCAGAGCCATTGTGATAGAAAAAACAGAGTTTACAATAGGGCTGGGCTGGGCAACTATTTTGCCCATGCAGATTATTTTGGTTTATCTAATTGTAAATATAACAAAGGTAATATGTATTAATAATATGGATAAATCAAATGTTCACAGCGGCCATTTTTCTTTTGTCCAGTATAATAGTAGGCTTACATAAATTTAAATAAAAATTGGAGTTAATTTAAAGATAATTAATTTTATCATCGGTCTTACCAAATTTTAAAGCTAGTTAGTTTGGGTTAAATTGACTCCACCTTTTTTCATAGTTAAGTTTGTGATGGGTACTAAGACACGGTACTATATAAAATAAGTTTGTGATAATTTTATTTCAAAATCTATGCATAGAATAAATATCATGATAAATATGTCAATTTTAGAATAAATATATATACACAGACACACACAGACACACACACACACACACACAAAGAAGGTTGCCGCTTGGGAGCTCAGCCATGATTGGACGCCATTCTTCAACTACTCGTTGTTGAAGCACTCGGGTCTCAACCAGGTTTTCATGTGGGTGAAGAGGTGATAATTACTTGGTGCCAGGTCCAGGCTGTACGAAGGGTGGTTCATCACCTGCCAACCAAAGTGCTCCAGCAATGCTTCTGTGCATGCAGCTGTGTGAAAGAGCGCAATACCTGATAACAGCATACATCGCTTTTTGTTCTGAATTGCCCTGCACACATTTATTAGTGTTTCACAGTACTTTTCTGTCGTTATTGTGGTCCCTGGTTCTATGAAAGTCAGTCAAAAGCACTGCTTTCCTATCCCAGAAAAAGGTTGCCATCAGCTTTTTGTTTGATATTTCTAGGTTTGTTTGGTGAATGTGGGTGCATCCACGTCTTTGACTGCTCTTTGCTTTCTACATTCACAAAGTGAGCCCAAGTTTTATCACCCGTAGCGATAGGTCAAGAAATCATCCCCATCTTTGCTGTGACGCTGCAAAAATGTCAGAGCTGATCTCATTCTATGAATTTTCTTCACATCGGTTAGTATTTTTAGAAACCATCTTGCACAAAGCTTGTGATAGTTTAGTCTACCTGTTGTGATCTTGTACAGAACTGTTCAATAAATATAGGGGAAATCACAAGAAAGCTTTGAAATTATGAAGCAACGTTTTCACAAACTTTTTGTCCAACACTTTGAACAAGTTCATTAGTCACCAATGATCACCGACCAACCTTGACCACTTTTATTGTGCACATCGTTTTGCCCGTCCCTAAATTTTCTACACCAATGACTAGACAATCCTTTACTCATAAAATTTGGACCGTAAATTGTACTCATTTTTCGATGAATTTCAGCAGCAGTTTTGCCCTCAGTTTGAAAAAAATGGATGACAGCGCAAATCTCACCGCTGGCGGAAGCATCGATTGCACCACATACGTTTACTCATTCATAAGGCAATTATTAAAAGTGACCAAAAAAAATGGCCCAACGCATGGCGCGGGGACCGACAATGCATTATGTGATGTAATTATGCATGCACAAGCTCTCTAATCTGGTTTCATTGTCAGGTACATCCAAACGCAGGTTGAAATATGAATAGTCCTCGCACTATCAACTGATGAATAAATTTAAGAATTGAAATATAGATAAGTTCTGAATCCATGGTGTAGTTTTGAAACCTCCAATAGTACTTTATTTTTAGCTTCCCTTAAATCTTCCCCAGTTTTAGCTTTCCTTGAACCTTCGTCTCTTGGTCCAAGGCTGTTCGTTAGTGGGCCTTGTGGATGACCTTGCAAAGGGTATCCCACCTTACATACAACTAATGTAATACAGATATTTTCTCAATGACATTTAAAGATCAGTTTTAAGAGTCTGTGAGGAAAATGTCTATTATCGGATTAGCGAGAGTTCTGTAATCGGCATAGCCCCAGCACTACTTTACAAAAAATAGAGGAACCCTATTCACCCTTTACACTGCTTCCACTGGACAAAGAGATAATGACTGCTTCTCAAAGAAAATTAGTAGTTATCAGCAATGTTGGTATTTTAATTCCATTTTAAGATTGATTCAGCTAGAGTATTAAATATTTTTTAAATGTTCAATTCCCATAAACCTAAAAATTTCCATAAAACATTAAAGTTAGATTAAAACTATAATAATTACGATAATGCTAATAAAATTAACATTTATAAGAAATTTTCAAATCCTTGTTAACAAATTTGACTAGAACACAATTTCAACCTGAGAATATCAAGACGTTTAGTCCTAGTAAAACATAATGTGACAAATGCAGTTGTATCACCTCTCCCTGTGAGCGTTTCAGCCAGAAAGCCATGAGGACACCAACGACAACTATTTCCAAGAAATATGTTCTCAGCAGGGTGACGAACAAAGAAGTGCGTGGGTTCGAGTAGTTTTCATATCTGCACAGAACATCACCTTGGATTAAGAGGACATAACATTATATATTAATATATTCAATATTCAAATAATTCTTATAGGCAAATGTGTAATGTGCTGGCAATGGTGGAAAAGTTCAACACAAAAGTGAAGGTGTTTGCTGAAACGTAAAGATACATTTTGTTTATAAGTGTCCCACATGTTTAAATTTTGTTTAGTAATAATTTCATATAATTAATTAAGTACAAAATGTCAGAATAGGAAATAAGAGTTGATTTATTTTAGGATGTCGAAGGAATTAAGTTTGTGAGGAGCATGTTAGCGGTCATGAGGAGAAACAGGATTAGGAATGAAGTTATCTGGGAAAGAGTAGGGTAGAGGGAGTACATGAGATAGTAGAGGAAGCGAGACCGAGATGACATGGGCATGTTATCAGACTGGAGAAGTAGAGGATACCAAAGAGAATAATGGAGATAAAGTATGTAGGAAATGACTGCAAAGGAGACAAAGAAAGATATAGGAGGAGCAGATAATGTAAAATGTGCAAACGAGAAGAGAAGAATGGTGGAAGGGCAGATGAGTTGGAGCCATTTTATTAAAGTGACTAGCCCACAAGCTGGAAACAACTGATGATAGTTACGATCTTAACAAAATCAATATAAAAATACAATTTTTTTGGTATGCAATGGGGTGAAGAAAAACAAAAGAAGTGGATTCAAGCAGTCAACAAAAATAGATTAAGTAAGGTTATTATTTATATTTTCATAAATCCTCAACCATTATCAAAGGTGAGTGAAGCCAAGAACTAGGTAAAGAAACAAATCAATTTAAATTTTAAATATATTAGATTTTGTAGACTAAATTAAACTCTGCATATATTAACCTTTGTGGTCCTTACAGGACATATCCAGTCACCATTATGCTTAGAAATTTCTTGGTTGCACCATGTATTTTTGATAGATGTGTGCAAATGGTAATTTTTTTTAGAAACATATTTTCAAAATGAATAGTGAAATTTCCAAATCGAATAAAAATAGTAAATAAATTACAAGTATGACTAAGGTTTGATTACTAGTGAAGATATAAAGTATATTCAGCATAAAAAATTGTCGGAGTTCATTTATTACAGCCAAAACATTTCTGTATATTTACATTTCTAGTTCCCTATAGCGCCAACAGATGTCGCCTGAACTTGGTCTTAAACATTTTTTTTAACCAACGAACAGTTAATTTTATTCCAGCCAAATGCTTCACCGGTCAAACTATAAATTGTGTCAAGAATAATTAATACATATTGTGTCTTTTGATCATTATTCTGCCCAACAAATATAATTATATTTTCTTTTAAATTTCAAACTCACATTGCAAAGAAAGCTTGAACCATCATTCGCCAAATCCGACAAACAATAAATAAAAAAATAAAAGATCCTATTTCATAAGTATATTGTACATATAATAAATTTGGAAGAAGGTACAGGAAAGGTGGATAGAAACATATAAAAGGAATGAACACAAGATGGCGTTTACAATGAACAGAAGAACACAGTTTACACTTTATATTGCTGCCACTGGACAAAGAGGTAACGGCTGCCTCTTGAATAAGATTGATCGTCAACGCCCAATTCCCCAACCTAGGTCTCATTCTATCAGAACTCCTCTGGGGGGAGTATGAAATGCGCAAAGCAACTACCTAAAAGAGGAAACCAAAAAACACAAAAGGGAGGAAAAGGAAATTTGTAAGGAATAATAGGACACTTGGTTAAGAACATGCAAAAAGAATTTAACATAAAGGAGAAACACACAAAATGGAGATTGGATGCGAATCTGTATTTTTTTTATGTATATATAATAGTTGAATAGTCCAATATGCATTTTAAATAGCTTTATCAGTTAAATTGCAGAATACATGCGGATAGCAACAAAATAAAATATAAAGGCATAGTAAAAGAAACTTAGAATAACTTCCATGTAAATACAAATTTCATACCATCATATGAAAAATTAACAACCCCAAAGAAATTACGAGGGGTGTTCATAAAGTAGAGGCCGATTGGATATTAAAAACCAAAGAGGAAAATTTTCAGAATTTTATTAGTAGAGTGGCAATAATTTCTGTATACCCTTGTTAAATAAACATGCTGCCTGCGAGTTAAGCCAGTCCCAGATCACCTTTTTGATACCACTGTCCCCAAACCGTTGTGGTGTCCAATTCCAATAACTACGCAAGGTCCGGGCTGTAGGGCAGATGATCGAACACTTCCCAAGGAGAGTAATTGTGTGAGTTGTAGTGTGTGGGCTGTTGGGGTGTTGTCATGCAGAAAGACAACAGACAACACCTTTTGTATCGAATGGCCCACATCAGTTTTATCAGAGTCTGGCAGTGCACTTCAGCAATGATTGTCATCCCAGGTTCCGTAAATTCAAGAGACAGCCTTCTCTTCTGATCTTCAAACCACAGTTTCCATAACTTTTTTGTTTGAAAACGTTTGTTTACATTGCTTAGGCTTTGGTGAAGCTGTGTGCATCCATGCATGCATTGCTGCTTTGTTTCAACATTGACGAAAAAATACAGGTATAATCTCTTTTAACAAAGTGGTCAAAGAACATGTTACCATCAATCGCATTGTGTTCAAGGAACATTCATTTAGTCTGGTGAATGTTCACAGCACGCATGTTAGCAGCCATATAATACAGATTTAATAATAATGAAGCTTCTCGGTAACGATCTCATCAAGAACAGTCATGAAATTTGGAGAAAATCTGATTAAAGTTCAGAAACATGAACATTTGTTTGGCCTTCTTCATAATTCTAGACACCATTTCCTAGGCTCACCTTCACTCATTACAGTCAGGACAGTCACATGATAAAACTAGTGAGGAATGTACAATGCATGTGATTTTTGGGCGAAGAAATTTTATCATAGCACGGACTTTAAATGTGGCAAGATTATTGATTTTATTGCTCATTTTAAATCACTCCTACACAGCCGTACACTATAAAATAACTCTTACAACTGAGGTGATGCTTCCCAATGAATCACTCTAACGCCTGCACGTGCACTAATAGTGCCTCGCCTGTAACACAGCTACCATGGTCAATCGACCCTTATTTTCCGAACATCCGTAGTATTAGCGAGTGTCCAACCAAAGCATATTCAAAAATTCTTTGACGTTTACAAATTTTCCAGAGCCAATTTCCAACTTTTCCAGTCACAATATATTACAAACATTACTTTATTAACAGTGCACCTTAATTTAATAATATAAAACACCCACACCTTCTGAAATTGTGTCACTCTACGAAGAGGTAAAAGTATTTCAGCCTAAAGTGATGGCCAAGTTAGATTTAAGTGAGATCATAGTGAGACATTAAAATATCACCTTACATCACTAAATCTTAAAGTTGTTGTGAAACACTTTTTTTTTTTTTTTGCTTACTCTTCCTACGCGCATGTGCATAACTATGACCCAACTTTGGCTAAATAAGTGCGGTAGAGGGAGACGATGAGAAAATCACATGTTGACAGAATTGAGATTAGTTTGTTCAACAGGGACAACTGTGTTAAAAGATATTAGGAGTGTGTATTAACTGGAAGAAAAATGTAATTTTGAATAGTGAAAATAATTGTTATATATTCTTTTAGTGAATATATAGAAATTCCAGAAATTTGATAATATTTCCTGAATTGTACAATACATTTCCCTGTTTTTCAGGTTTTCCAGGTCAATGAAAACCTTATATGTTAATTAACTTATTACACCTAGACTAAATGCTTGGCTCCGTCGAATGTAGCCTGCAGTACATGTTGCTCTTTTAGGACATAAATATGATGCACTGTTTAAGATGAATTTTTAAATTTCAGCACATTTTAAGGAAACATTTACACTATAATTATTTGGTGGTGATGAATATTTATTTCAACTATATTAAATACTAATATTGAAATTTTCACATGAATTCAATGTCACTCACCATGCAGAAACACCCCATACTCTTAGACTGCACATCTGTGCATCGTTAGGAAAAACCAACCAAGATTCAAACCTCGACCTCATCACAGATACACCAGACTAAACGAGCTTGATGTGTTGACATTACCTAACTATCCAGGAGAAGAATACAGGAGCAATCATCATGATAAGGGTAACCACTAGAGGCATCAACATAGACCAGGTGCGCGTGTCGAGATCAGCCAGAGCGGTATTGTGTTCGGACTCTGAGAGCAGGTACCACATGAGAACTCCTGTCCCTGCCAGGAATACAAGGGACACTATATTCAGGGCCACTTGCATGGAACCAGTGTAGAACCTCGCCCAGAAGTTGTCCTGCTTCTCTGCGTTTGACTCGTCACTTAGTAGTTCCTGGAACAACCCGGATTCAAATTGTGGCTGAGCAATGAAGTAGTCATTGCTAAGAGGAGATTTTTTTTTTTGCATCACATTTTTGTATTTGTTCAGGTTATTTGCATATATAGTAGAACCTTGATAGTTCAAAGTTTGGTCATTCGAACACACCTTAACCCTTTGAGTGCCAACGTCACTCATAGCAATGTGCAAAATATTTGCTAAAATTGCCAGCGTCGCTCAAAGCGATTTCATGTTTTCAAGCTCGTAGTTCAGTATTTAGTCAACGGATAGGGTAGATTTTATTTCCACTGCATTCTCTTATGTTCAAGCTACTTTTATTTGTCTTTGCACTTAAGAGTATCAATACATCGAAAATGAAAAATATTTTATAACTTTTTACTTTATGAGTTTTATCTTTGGCCTTGTTTGTAAACATGGCTACTAAAAGGAAAGCTGTGATTCGAGACACAGAAATACTTGCAATATTTTAGATAAATCAAGTGAAAATGATCACTTTGTTAGTGATTCTGAATTTGTAAATAATGAAACTGAACGGGAATTATATTCTAGTGAAAGTGAAAGATTGCAACAAGTAGGAGTGGCAGCTGACATTGATAACACGAGTGTGAATACAAATGATTCCTAAAGGGATGAAATAAATCTTGAAGATCAGGATAATCCTCCCCAACCTCTTCATATTTATGCAGAAGTACCAGTTTTTAGTGTAGAATCTAAAACTAGTTTTTTTTTCTTTTTGTAAACTTTGTTATTTACTCAGTTTTTATGTTATTTTCAGTGATTTATTTTTATTTCAAACCATTTAAACTTTCAAAGCTTAAAAATTAATGTTAGATAAAAAGATTTTTTTAAATATCTTGGCTAGGGATTTTTTTATTATATTTAAAAATTAAAAAAGTATATGTATAATTATATAATCTGATTGCCAAGCATGTTAGCTAGTTTATGTATAAGTTTGAGTACAAGAAGTTCAAAGACTAATAAGTTATTAAAATTTAAACAAAATCCTGTATTTATCAGCAAAATAGCTTGGCACTTTTTGCAATTTCTCTTGGCACTCAAAGGGTTGAGTAAAATAGACCAACATACAGATGCATGAAATGTAAAAAACAGGACGCAACGCTATTTAAAATGAACGTTTTGGTGAGCATTTTCATTGTTTTTAGTCGATTTGTGCATATGTTGTGTATTCGTTAAGGCTGTAGTGTAGTTTTATACAGTATTCTATTTGTCTTGTTTATAAAATAAAATACATAATTGCTAATCCGAACCACCCCCTGTCCAAATTAGTTTTGATTATTAAGGTTCAACTGTATTAATTTCGCTAAAGGAATAGGAATGAGCAAGGTAGAGTTTGAGATGAAATGTATCCAGGAAGCATCGAGCGATAGTGGAAAACCATTTAGTAAAAATCACCCACAGTACACTAAAAACCATTGAGTATGTGGATGACCAAGTGGTGTTGGCAGAGTCAAAGGAAGAACTGCGGGACATGATGGATGGTATTATATTATTATTATTATTATTAGCACCACGTCTTACTGCCCGTTCGGGTTATACGCACTTATGCTAATGTGTAATGGTAGGGTGATTGTGAGATGAAATGGAGGACCTACAGTTTAACGTGGAATCCGAACCACGGTGGAGGCCTGGCATTCCACACATTCACAAGATGTCTTGTCAGAGGTGAAGGAGGGGTTTGGTAATCAGATAAATCTGTGCTGGGACCGAGGATTGAACCCCGGCCGCCAGCATAGAAGTCTGACACCTTACCCCTAGACCGCCAGGTCACCGATGGTATTATAAGAGTGGGAAAAGGATTTGGAATGAAGGTAAACATCAGTAAGACGAAAGTGATGAGAGTTGGAAAGGAAGAACGCAATCTTGTTATATTGATTGAAGAGAAGACAATGTAACAAGTTGGGGAGTGACTTGGAATGGATACTGTATGAAGGAAGTTAAAAGCAGGATAGCTTTATGGAGTGTGGTGACAAATGGATCCGAGACGTGGACAATCAGAAAGAGGGGACCAAGGTAACTATGCGGAGGGTTGTATAATGTGGTTGTGGAGAAGGTGAAATGGATGGAAAAGGTGAGGAATGAGGAAGTGTCGCAGAGGGTATGAGAGGAAAGGAGCATTTTAAGGATGATGAGGAAGAGAAAAACTTCTTGGTTGGGCCATACACTAGGTAGGGATTGTTTAGTGAAGAAGGTCATGGAAGGAAAGATAGAGGGGAAAAGAGGAAGGTTTGGAATTCTAAAAGATATCAGGAAAGGAAAAGAAAACGCTCCGGACCGAGGAAAATGGAAGATGTCCAGTTGATACCTGTTTCAGGACAGATTCATAGAAGAAGAATCAATTTTGCAAAAAGGTTTAGTTTTGTCTTATTTTGCATAGGTGTAATACATTCAAACTTGCCAAAATGAACTTTAACAAAATTTTGGTATTAATTTTAACGCCATTTTGAAGCTATGTTCGTTAGAAGATTTTGTGAAAGTGGTGCGAATATATTTTTTAAGTGGAATAAAACGATAAATAAACTTTGTGTCCGACCTCAAATAACTATATAAATAATATTGGCCTAAATTACTGTGGTTAACTATCATATTAATATATTACCATCTGTTTTCATTACAGTCATCCAAAGTGATAGATGTCAGCTGTTGGCGTAGTGATATATTAGGGATTACTTCTAGTAACATTTTGAGCTGTCATCCAGGTAAACTTAGGTCGTGAATGAATTGTAGGAGCAAACACACTTCTCTATTCATGTCTTATTAAACATTTACAGTTCCCACTTCTTCAAACTTCCACAGTTGCACATTAGTTGGGATTTTCATGAATATTACTTTTTCAATAATGTATCTTCATATGAAAAATAAATTATTTCCGAAAATTCAAAACAATGTGCAACTGTGGAAGTTTAAAGAAGTGGGAAGTGTAAAAATGTAAGAAGGAAAAGAGAGGTGTGTTTGTTTATATCCAGGTCTAACCTAACTATCTTTTCAGGTTGGCTTCTTAAACTTATCAATTTACATTATTGTAGACTGTTTCTACACTGTCTTGATAAAAGTTAATAAAATCGATGTCTTAATAAGCTAATATTTCCCCAAAATATACTTCAGTAACTTAAGTTACCCTATAAGAAAATGTAAGAATTATAAACAAAGTAATTTGAAGTTTTTCGTATTTCGTTTATTATTCCTTAGTGTAATCATGCATTATCATGCTTTCTGTTCCATTTCCATTCCTTTATGTGCAGTTACACATGACTGTTGTATGGGCTCTCGTTAGACATTATTTTATTGAGAAATATATTTCAATTCAGCTTTTAATCCTTTTAAAAGTTGATGCTGAGACTTTAAAATTAAAAATAATATGACTAAAATAATATTTCTAGCAAACAATATGGAATGGTAAATGCTTTTTTAATACAAATAAGTTGGGTAAAATATGTATGCAAAAAATAGGATCAACATTGATTTTAAAAATGTTAACCAACATAATTCTATAACTAAATAGTTACTAAACTAAAGCTAGTTTTGTTGCTAAACATATTAATTAATACGAGTTTTAAATATCTAAGTTTGAAAACATTTAGTATAATAATATATTCTTGGTATTTAATTTAACATACATTATTATATTAGAAAGGGACCAGGTAAAAATAGTAAAAAGAATTATTAAATTATTTAGTAATCTTCTTAGTTATTTTTATTTTCATTGAATTGTCATGGCAACACAAGTAATCAAATTCAATCAAGTATAATTCAAAATGGATGACAATATTGAATAAATTTACTGGTCAACAGTGGTTTAAAGCTCTATTACGTTACTATGTGAAAATTGAAATTCATTTTTAACAATTTGTTAAGCAACCAAATGATTTATAAGTGGGAATGCCGATATTATCTCAATTAGACTGTGCTTACTATTGTGTTTTAAAAATCGATTATTTAGTACATTGAGTGGAAGCTCAAAAATGACAAGCCTACAAAACTTTCAAACTCGATCTCGAGCTTAAGCGACGAGCTCGGAAAACGAGTACTCGCAGAGCCCTAGTTAAAATTATTATGTGTAGCAAATTAAAATAAATGTATCTACTACAGCATGGTGTCTACTCAACTTAACCAATGAAATTCCCGACTTTTTCCCTGATTTCTCCTGATCATTTCCTGAAATTCCTGACTAAAAAGTATGTCACGACCTTCTAACCTCCCACCTCATTTTTCTACTAATTTTTTTTATTAATAATAGGTTTTAAAATTTAAATAAATATTTTCTTTTAAATTTGTATTTACATTGTTTACTAGGAATTATAAAATATATTACACAGCTACAAACAAACAAAAAACTACAGTTTGAATAACATTATTAATTACTGATTATTATATTTCATACTTTGAGTAAAACATCACTTTCCTGGATTTTTATTGTGATTTACCAAATTCCCGACGTATTCCTGTTTTTTCTCGATCACTTCTAATTCCCGGCCAATTCCCGTTTCCCCTGATTTTCCCGAATGGTAGACACCCTGAACAGCCATATTTTATTTATTGTGGACAAAAAAAGACGGGTTTTTTCATACAAAATGAAAAATCCGTGGACCTTAACTCCCAATACTTTCCATCCTACCTTTGTTGCATGGAAACGTGTTACGCAGAATCCTCACCTTGAGTTCATTGTAAATATTCCTTGACTTGAGTGTGGCAGCCTCCACTGTCGCAATACTGAAGTCCCAGCCACAGAATACTTTGTGAGCAAATACATTCTGAAGGCCTCCAGAAGTCTCTATAAAGCTCCTCCTGTATGATGTTGCCATGCTGCAAAGTAATATTACATCAGCGATACATATTCCACCTTGTAAACAAACACATACTGCAGGCTTCAAACAATTCAAAATGAACATTACTAACTTTGTGTGACCCTAACTACTTTTGTTTCACCCTTACACTCATATACATTGGTTGAAATGTTAACTATGGTAGTTGTGACTGATTTTGCGCGTAGCACTATTCTTCTTTCTGGCACCTTTTTCCATAAGATAAAATAAAGACAAGGAATAATGTAAGTTTTATATTAGTGTGTAGTTAGTTCTATAAAACCTATTTTCACAGCAATATATTATTAGCTTGTTCTTGGCTTACCAGAAAAGTTGTATACAGTATATTATTATTATTATTATTATTATTATTATTAGCACCGCGTCTTACTACCTGTTCGGGTTATACGCACTTACGCTAATGTGTGATGGTAGGGTGATTGTGAGATGAAATGGAGGACCTACAGTTTAACGTGGAATCCGAACCACGGTGGAGACCTGGCATTCCTCACATTCACAAGTTGTGATTAATACAAGTCTTGTCAGAGGTGAAGGAAGGGTTTGGCAATTAGATAAATCTTTGCCGGGACCGAGGATTGAACCCCGGTCACCAGCATAGAAGTCTGAAACTTTACCCCTAGACCACCAGGTCTATACTGTATAAAAAGACACTTAGATTTTGCCAAACATAGGCATTTACAAAGTTACCACGAGGTGCTCTGACTGACTTAATGCTGAAATCCTATTTAGAGCTTTACCGTGTATGTTTTTAAGCATGATATGAATGGTTTGAATACCTCTATTATAAAAATTAAGTCCTTGACAATAATCATTCAGATATTTTATTAGATGCCTAAAAGTAGAGTTGGGTTGAATCCACTATTTTACAAATTAGAATCTCCAATTTACCTTTGAATCTTGAATCTTGTATCTGTATCTGAATCTTGGAAAAAAATTATGAACAAAAGATTATATATAAATATAATATAATAATTTAAAAGAAAATACAAATAGTAGCTAAATATTAACATTATTTCTTACATTCCATGCATTATAACATTCATACAGTCAGTTTAAATTGGTGGTCTGGGGCCTGGTTGTTGAGTTCATCCTATGATTATATTAGTTCTAAACCAATAAGTAGCATTAGAGCTCTAAACCAATTTCAAATGAAAGATTAGATTTTTAATGGGATTTGAGTCTCCGACTTGTTTAAGGATATGAGGGTGTATACCACCTAAAAGTAACATTATAAAATAGTGCTCTCACCTAATCGACAGTGTTATAAAGATGAGCAGGTAGCAGACCACCATAGTGAAGAAGTATGCGTTTGGCATACTGTACGATGCATCACCAATCAACTGAACCGAATTGTTGGTGTAATAACCATAGTATAAGGTGGTGTTGGTGAAGAAACCCTTAAAAAATAAATTCCCACACTAAGCTGTCAATGTGGATAATATTTTAATATAGTTAGAAAAAGATTTATTAGCGCCATTTGGTGCTTAACAAGCAAGAAATTATCAAGGGCTCTATTAATATAAATTTACATTCTAAATGTTTTATAACTATCTATAGTGAAAGGGGAGTTGTAAACATTTGTTTAAATTGAACGACAACCAAATAAATGTGTACATTTACTTTATAATTATTTATTTAAACTCTAAAACACTAATGAAATGTTCAATAAAACTATAATCAACAGAAAAGTTCTACCTTTTCTAACTTAATATCCTCAAGAATAAATGGCCTCTCAATTTTCTCAAGTTTTGTGTATTTTATTTTCTGTTATTTCATTAGTTTCAAGATTTTTATTGTATTTAATATGGGAATGGCTTCTTGAAATGCAATAAAATACTTTTTAATCTAATACTAATAATAAATTTGATGTAAAAATATGACTTACCAATTAGATAATCCTTTCTTTTTATGTTAACTGAACAAAAATGAATTGATTTTTAAAATGCAACCAAATTATGATGAATATTCAGATTATGTATATAGGCAGTATTAGAACACTATATAAGTTGTTGGCATTAAGCTGGAACTAAATTATAGTTGATCACAATCTTAAAGATCATAATATTAAAAATATATATTAGCCAACAATGACTAAAGATAATTATATTTTTAATATCTAAAAGTTGTTAAAATTAACACCAAATACAAGAAATATCACAATCATACTTTTATTTGCTACTTGATGTATTAAAAATGTGACCTAATCATAATATAATGTACTAGCTAAAAAAACTAAAAAAAGTAGCTAGTTAAAAATAATAACAAAACAAAATAGCTATCCCTAATCTACATTAAAACACAAAGGTCAAAATGAGTAAATTTATAATTTGTAACCATTTAAACAAAACAGAAAATAAACTAAAGAGACTCGCTTTGGTGGCCATATGGTCTAAGGAATCACTCTCGCAATAGACTGGCCTGTCAATGACAAGTAGATCAAAGTTTAAATCCTTGTTAGGTGTAATGAGGGTGGTTTTCCCTAAATAGTTTTGCACTCTCCCTCTTCCCACAAATCTGGGCACACTTCTTCATAAATTCCATATTTCTCAATCCTTACACATTAGCGTAAATAGTACATATGTGTATCATTCAAATATGTAGTAAGATTCGGTGACATAAAAAAAATAAAGATGGCTAATATAAACCAAAATCTGTCATCTATGAGTTTTGATGTTAAGTTTTAACTTTCTGGTATTTGAGAACTAAGAATCAAGATATCGATAATCGTTATATTAAGATCTACCCTCAATTCTTTTAGTATTAGTAATAAGAGATGTGAAATCCCCATCGAATATGAAACATAATAGCTACAGAATACATGCATGGAGTTATGTTAAGTATAGTTCTGAATTGTTGAATATGATTCTCTTTATGATGATCAGACTTTAGCATTAGAGCAGATGAGAGTTTATTTAATCATCATGGATTCAAAGATCCTTAATTCAATGAATAAAAATATCTATTAGAGTTTACGAATCTGAATCTCCAAATTATCATTGAATCTTCAATATTTTTAAAAAAAGGAGCTGATAATTTTATTTGAATATTGAATTTTTTTTTTATTCCTCTAACATCCTTAACTGCTTCCATGATTTGCCTGAGTTATTACAGGCAGCTTGTTTGTGTAGGAAATTATTTGCCCAAGTTATTACAGGCAGCTTGTTTGTGTAGGAAATTATTTGCCCAAGTTATTATGGCCAGAATGAATCTTGCACTGTAAAAATTAAAAATATTTATGATATGATATATTTCATTTACAAAAAGTACATTCAAAGACCGCTAGATAGCAATAAGATAAAGTCATTGTTTACACTGTACTCTAGTGGCAGATTTCTAAACTAAATATAGCTTATAACTGACATTTCATAATTTCGCTTGTGTTCCCCGTAATTTTTTGCCGTTATTTTGATATTTATTTTAGATAATTTAAAATGTTTGAATAAAGTGATAAAGAGTTTAGAGACTTGGATGAAATCAATGCTGATGTATCGGGTAGTGGTACAAATGTATCTGAGGTGTTTAGTGTTTCAGAAAACCGGTCTATTGACTTGTCTGTAGCCCGACAGTGGTGTAGAGTATAGTTGGATCAAATCCTCTATTTCTCGAATAAGAATATACATTTTATTTTCAAATCTCAAATACGAATCCTAACTGTTATGAATTTTAATGATTTACAAATAGACCTACATTACACAATATAGGCCTAAACTGCATATTAAGATTTATTTCAATCATGCTTTCAATTTTAATCAACCCCAACCACCCCTCGCAAAATATGGGTTAAAATCCAGCCAAATTAAACAATCTAGACTCATATTATTGTTTAAAAATCAAATCAATCCAAATTTGAGTGTCTTTTAGTTATTTTTAAAAGTGTTGATAGAATGAGTTAAGATTCTTAAAAAAAACATCTGAAATAAACAGATTAGGCCTTGTTATCCTTTGATCATCTTTAATCATCAGTGAAGGATTATAATTTATTTTAATAAGACAGCAAAAATAAAAATACAAACAAATATTTTTAATAAAGACTAAATCAACATGCTTACCAACTAAACATACATTGGAAATAGTGAACTCAATAATGCCTAAGTATGATTTTTTATTATTTTCTTATGTATCCATTATCTAGCTTCGTGTAGAAAACAAGAAATGTATTCGATTCTTGCGATATATCGATTTCTGAGAAAACATTCTATCTAAATCATGAACATATTTTCAACTCCAATAAGTTCATCCCCATTTTATAAGGCAGGACTATGTTTGAATATTTCTACAATTACTTAAATAACATATTGAAAAAAATAATAAGCTCTGAGTTAAAATCAATTTAAAAACAAATAATAAATTAACAGGTCGTTATTTGATTCTTAAAACTCGAGAGCGCTTACTAAGTAATCAGATTACCTGAATCGATTTTAAACAATCAATAGATATACAATACGTAGCCATAAATAGTCTTATCAGTGTTTGACTGATGATAGTATTTATTTTTCATGAAACCCAACAAAATGTCTAAGGGCCGGTCTTATGACTACCGAATGAATATTGCTTTTGGGAGGTTAAAGTTATCTACCAGATAAAAGTTATCAGCCACTTTAATGTTTTATGCGTCTTGTGAATTTATCTGCCACATATCTGTAGGATAAATTTATTTTTATGCAGAACACGCAAGGTTGGTCCTATTTTTACTTGTGCATGCATTCGTGTAAGCCCTGCTGATAGCGCTACAACTTAGCGAGTGGTAAAAACACTCAACATTTGTTAAATAATGGCGGCTAAACGAGTGCGAGGAAACAGAGGGCGTCACGTGGGCGCAGATGCTAAGATGTCTTGCAATACTAATTTCGGTTTCTGCCAAACTGTGGGCAATAGTTGGATACAACATTCACAAAATTTAATTCAATGTACTCAAATTTTGAAAATTTGTTCTTATATAAATATAACTCTACAAATAGCTTGGCAGTTTATATAAAAGTGAATTAAATGTTTTAACTTCATATAGTTAGAGCCCGAGCCTGTGGTTACTAAACATGTGAACCAAGATTTTAACCTAAAAACAGATTCTGATTGGCGAAGCCTCATTAAAAACAACGTGTCACTATGGCAACGAGCATTTTAACTTCCAGATAAAAGTTATCATGTACTTAAACCTACCGATAAAAATGTGATGGATACATACATTTTATCTGGTGGATAAATTATACCTGGCAGTAATAAGACGCACTTTCAACTTAACCCCCAGATAGAAATATTTATCTACTAGATTAATATTTATCCAGGAGTCATACAACCGGCCCTAAGTTGTGCTTTTCAAGCAGGCCTAACTAAGTAATTTTTTAATCCAAAATATTATGCTTCGTTTGAGGTGAAAGATTCGACCATCAAACCAAATAAACACCAAATCCTCGAATCTCGAATACTTGTGAGGATTCGGTGGATTCGAACATTTGAGTGGCCCATCTCTAGTGTAAAGCAAACACAACAGTGCAGCTTCCCGAGTGTCCGCCCAGATTTCAATTTCAAGGACCTTCACCTCCAGGAGTTTTTGGATATATAAGTACAGTTTACTTTTTGGAAATTTCTGGAAAAATATTTATGTATTAAAATATAATATTGTTATTTTTAAATTATCAATAAGTCTTAAAAAAATATGTTTAAATATAAAACTTAAAACTTGAATTAAAATGTATGTTTTTATGTATTTCTATAAAAATAGATAATTAAAATTAATTTAAATATATATTTTTAATCGAGTTTAATATAATGAATTTAGAATTTTTTTGAAAAACAGATTTTTTTATTCATAAATTCATAAAAAAACGTGATATTATAAATTTCACAAAATACTTGACATTGAAGGGGTTTAAGCACCCCCATTTGAAGCCAATTTTGTTAAAAAAAGGAATGAAAAAGTTTCTAGTAAATCTTTTTCATTTATCTTTTACCGGCCCCCTATGACAAGAGAATATTAAAACTATAGTTTCAAGTTTCTACTGAACTAATCTAATATAGTAGAACCAGATAAATGACCAATCTGCTGAGTAACACATTTCAATCAAGTACAGTACTAATGGAGAATGTCTAGCTATCCATAATAGACCACCAATTCCCTAACAATTCAACTTTTGCATTTTTTGAATTGTAAATATTTGAGCTGTGCAAGTTGGTGTTTTCACTTTGAGTCAAATTCGAGTTAAGTTTAAATGAAAAGTTTTTTTAAGTTTGAGTAGCTTAGAGCAATATTTTTACAATATATATTTCAAGTTTAATTTTTGTAATATGTCAAATCTTAACCATTAATAAGTAACTTAAAATTGAATAAAATTAACTAAACTAAGAATTTTCAAGAAAAAGATAGAAAATTCTGAGAACTTAAATTTTGTAAAAATCTTAAGAATCGACTTCGAGCAGCTACTAAATCAAACTAGCTCGAACTCGAATTTTCGAGTATTCACACACCCCTATCCAGTAAATATGTCAGAGTTCCCTGTTGACATTCTTTTATAATCTAACAAGCAATTTAAAATAACTCAGACAGAATTTTATGATCAATGTTTTCATAGTAATTCAATTAATAATAATAATATTTAACACCGCGTCTTACTACCCGTTCGGGTTATACGCTTTAAGTATTAATTACTCTAATGGATTAGGAATTGGGAAGGTTGAATTAGAGGAAGTGAACCCGCATTTGCGTGGAGAGAGAGAGAGAGAGAGAGTGGAAAACCATTTAGGAAAAACCACCCCCAGTTCACCCGACCGAGATTCGAACCTCGATCTCCCCGTCCTCAGCAGTCGAGCTCAACACGACAAGCGCGTTAGCCAACTACGCCACCAAGGCGGGTAGTAATTCAATTACTCAAAGTCGCATCACCTCTTTGTAAATTGGGCCGCTAACAATGGTCTTGAATGTTTATCTAGTACTTTGAAAGTGTTGTTCTACTCATAAAATGTAGTCAACGACGCTAATCTAAATTAGGCATAATTATTAATAGTTTATTACTAACTTCTCCTGTGAGCAGGTTGCCAAAAGTAAATTTGCTGTTTTCACCATATGGATTGGCTCTCAGTTTTGGGGTGAAAATGTTGATTGTGTTCAAAGTCGTGAGGGGCAGCGAAGAGACTGAAACACAAATAATTAATCTCACTGATGTTTTGAGATTCCTCATGAAGAAGGCTTATCTCTAACTGTAAAAACCATTTATATACACCTGATATCATCTCTGTGGGGACTGCAGGTCGTATGGAGAAGAGGTTCTTCGCTCTCTCTCAGTCAACTGTTGACCAATCTACTTGCTGTAAGTTATGTCTGGAGGTGGTGTGCTGGGGTAAGAAGGAGCTATTGGCAAATCTGACTAACCAGCGTTGTGAAACTTGTATTATATTTGAGGGGAGATTGACCACACAAAAACTAAAGAATGACAATAGTAACCATGCAGTTCCTTCAGTGATGATATCCAGTGTAGTAAATTTTGTATCAGGTTTAAAATCATATTTAAAGCTTGTCCTTACATGCAAAATCATTAAATGAATTAGGCTCTATTCATTGATAGCATGCGACATTCAGGATTAAAGCATGCTGCATCTGTGAAAACCTAATTTTATTGGGTTAAACTAGTTTAGGCTGGGTTAGGTATTGTTAGAGACTGCTGAGAGCTTATGTAATATTAATAATAATATTTAGCACCGTGTCTTATTACCCGTTCGGGTTATACGCTTTAAGTACTAATTACGCTAATGGCTTAGGAATTAGGAAGGTTTAATTAGAGGAAGTGAACCCGCATTTGCGTGGAGGGAGAGTGGAAAACCATTTAGAAAAAACCACCTCCAGTTCATCCGACCGAGATTCGAACCTCGATCTCCCCGTCCTCAGAAGTCGAGCTCAACACGACTAGCGCGTTAGCCAACTACGCCACCGAGGCGGGTGAGCTTATGTAAATTTGAACATCTTGAAAGGATGCGAATGGTAAGTTGACACACTACAAACCATGTGGGGGTATAAAACATCATAATGGTAATGTGGGATATGTAAATATATGTGTTTGACAGATTGTATGAAAAATAAAGAAAAATGTAAGCACAATTTAATTAGGGGTCTGCGATCTCAACTCCTTTTGATTTGAGTCAATTTTGAACAAATTTCTCACGAAGCTCCCAAGTAGAGAGTCAAATGAAGCTTAGGTTGAATAAATAAATAATTTTAAAACTTAATTATGTAAATAAAAACAAAACTAAATCTTAACAGTTCAGTTCAGTTCAGTTCAGTTCAGTTCAGTTCAGTTCAGTTCAGTTCAGTTCAGTTCAGTTCAGTTCAGTTCAGTTCAGTTCATGACCTCAAACCAGTTCAGTAAAAACCATGGAAAAAAAAGAGTAGCTATTACAATTGACAAGGCTCTTTACAAAACATTTAAACAGATTGAAATGGCTATCAAAAACTGTGAGGGAAAATTGCTTTTGAAACCTGGTGAGCTGCATATTATAGATAGAGACCGGCAAAAGGTGAGGTTATTTTTAGGGTAAAAGTGGTGTTATTTTTCTCAAAAAACGATATTATAAGCCGAAAGCAATGTTATTATTTACATAAATACTATTCAAATTAGTATTTGTTAAAGAAAACTAAGATTAAACTTTCTACATTTTTTGTTCATATTATGTATTTAACTATTTATTAACATATCCAGAGAAAGATCAAATATAAATACACAGAAAACATTCCACGCTTAGTAATATCAAACTTGATCTATCAATATCATTACCTTCGAGTCTTACAAATAGCAATATCGAAATAATTGATTAACTTAGGCTTAGACCAAATAATAATAAAACTGAAACATGTCGCCATAGAAGACTAAACTACTATCAAATAAATAGAAGGGAATAAAAATTAAGAAGATATAATTTTGCCAAACATGACCACCTGTAGCAAGGTCCATATATATATATATATTTATCACTGTCCTTGTTTGGACATAGAGTGAAATTTTTTAAAGGCTTTAAGCAAAGAATCGATCTATCGAAATTTAGGTATAGAAATTTTTAAAAGTAGAAATCGTGATTTTTAATGCTACCCTCAGATAAAAAAAAATATCCTGAAAACACTCATTTTTTCTGTGATCCATTTTATACCTATAAAATAAGTAAAAATGGATACTATTTGTATAAACGGCAGCCCTGACATAGTTCTATCACCAGTGTTACCGTGTTGAACATTATAAATTGCTAAATTACAAAGAAATTGTGTTTATTTAGAAAAAAGCTTAAATTACAGTTATTCTTGTGAAAACAGTAGAATTCATGTAAAAATGTGTTTCATCGCAAATGCAAATTTTGCATACCCTAATTATAAATGCTTAATCACACGCAATCAGAGAACTAATACAAGGATTTGGTAAACCTAAATTATGGGCGGAGTGTGATTTATATTTTGCAGCAACCATGAAACAAATACTTGATGGAAAGCACATCGGAAGAGAAAATGAAGCTCACATAACCACAGTACTTGTATTGACTAGTCTGCTTTTAGAAGAATTTTAGGAAAAAATAAATATCCAAGAAAATTAGACTGTGTGTAGCCACTTTTCCAAGAAATGGTGAAGGAATTGACAATTGGAAATAAATGGCGTCAAATGGCACATGCTGCTTTAGTTCATATCATAAAAGAAAGCAAGAAAGCTTGTATTAGTATTATTATTATTATTATTATTATTATTAATATCACCACATCTTACTTCTCGTTCGGGTTATACACACTTATGCTAATGTGTAATGGTAGGGTGATTGTGAGATGAAATGAAGGACCTACAGTTTAACGTGGAATCCGAACCATGGTGGAGGCCTGGCATTCCCCACATTCACAAGATGTCTTATCAGAGGTGAAGGAAGGGTTTGGTAATCAGATAAATCGATGCCGGGACCGAGGATTGAACCCCGGCCGCCAGCATAGAAGTCTGACACCTTACCCCTAGACCGCCAGGTCACCCAAGAAAGCTTGTAGAAATAGACAAATTTAACCCAACAAGACATGACCAAGAGCTTGTTTCAAACTAATGTCCACTTGCATGGATATGGTGCAAACAATGATGGGTTTCATAAGAGATGTGAAAGCATCAGATTGGAAACTGTGCTTGACATCACCCCAAGAGTTTGTGAAGTACTTCTTTGCATTTAATCAACCGAATTATGCAAGGGCGACTACCCTTCACCTTTCAAAGAGGGAAAGTCAAGCAATTCATGGAGGGAAATTGCATGGTGAACAGAAAGTTTGGTGCAATTTTGTGCTCTTCGAGGTGAAGAAGCTTTAACTTAAAACATCAAAAGAGAAAACTTAAGGTGCATGGAGGACTTGATGGTATAACACTTAACACGATGCTCGGAATCAATTTGTTTTCTAATTCGGAATAAACTACCATTATTGCAAGTGAAACTGATAAAATGATAGGCTTTCAAAATACAGAACAAAATAAACATCCCAAACTATCCTGTTGTGTATAATAAACGAACATTCTCTTAACTAGGCCTGTAACAGCAAACACGGGTTCAGTAACTATTCTACTTTAAGATTTATGAAGCCACTTCTCTGATGACGTCACCAAAGCGTCTTGTGCAACGTCTTTGTTAGTTCCGGTCTATATCTCGAGTGGCGAGCATGTGCTCTTTGTTCTTTAATTGTTTATTATTCTTTCATAAATAAAACTAACAGGTTATGGGTTCAGGACGCTGTATTAACGTTTTGGAAGAAGATAAACATTGACTATTTGTTTTGTTAACGTGATAGGGCAGTGTAAATGCGGTAATATAAGTATCGTTAGTGCCGCCTGAAATCACATCCATTCATTCAAGATGTCCGGATTCTCGACGCATATAGAAAAGCTGGGAAAGGAAAACTATGATACATGGAGACAACAAATGGAAGCAATTTTAATTAAGAACGACCACTGGGAATACGTCGATGGAACTAATCCTAGGCCTACAGCGGCTGTAGGTACTGACGTGGAAGCAATTGCTGATACCGCTAGACACGCGGCCACGTGGGACAAAGCTGACCGTAAAGCTAAAGCTGATATTATTTTAGCTGTGAGTCCTACAGAACTTTGTCACATAAGACATTGTGAAACATCGCAAGACGTTTGGCAAAAACTAGAACTAGTTTACCAGTCTAGAGGGCCTGCAAGAAAAGCTACACTTTTGAAAAAACTCTTGTTCACAAAAATGCAAGAAGGAGAAAACATGGCGGATCATCTCACGAATTTTCTCAACACAGTTGACAAACTCAATGAAATGGATATTCGCATTTCTGAAGAATTATTAACCATCGTGTTATTATACAGTGTGCCAGATAGCTACGATAATTTTCGTTGTGCAATCGAAGCTAGAGATGAACTACCGGACACAGAGTCTTTGAAAGTAAAACTTCTAGAAGAATTCAGTGCAAGACAGGACAAGAAAGCAGACTTAAATGGTGCGGGCGCTTTCTATGTAAAATCTCCCATAGGGCGAAGTCTAAATAAAAACAAACCTCCGGATAAAAACTGTGTAGGCCTACCTACAAATCAAAATAATAAAGTTTTTCAGATCCAAGGTCAAAGTGGTGTGCAAAATCAAAATAGGAATTTTAAAGCATCAAAACGGTTATATAAGTGTAACTATTGTAAAAAATTGGGACACAAGGCAGCCGATTGCTGGACAAAAATGGCGAATGAAAAGCAAGTTTCGATGGCATCAGAGCAAACCCATGCAGCAGCAGAAGAGATCGTGACATTGACATCATCTTCAGTGAGCACTCTCTGTGCGAAGTTAACGAGAAGAGATGACGTGTGGTGTGTTGACAGTGGAGCAACAACACACATGTGCCGCGACAAGAATAGTTTTTTGGAACTCACGCCAACCATAAGTCAGAAGGTTAGGTTAGCGGATGACAGAACAACTGACATTGAAGGCATTGGAACTGCAGTAATGAATGTTTCAAATAAAAAGGGCCAATTTGTAAAAGTGAGGTTAGAAAACACTCTTTTTGTACCCACACTTAAGACAAATTTATTTTCAATTTCAAAAACTGTTGAAAAAGGGCGAAGCGTGTGTTTTAATGCAAATGATGCTGAAATTGTCGAAAATGGTGAAGTGTTGTTAACTGCTCGTAAACGTGGAAATTTGTATTTTATCGAACCTTACATGCAAAGTGAGAGTTCGACACATGTAGCTAACGTGAGTAAGGCAGGCAATCTTAGTGAACTTGAAAAGTGGCACAGAAGATATGGACATTTAAATGCGTATGACTTGCAGAAACTCGTTCAGAAAGACATGGTTAGCGGTATGGATTTTAAGAAATCAGAAACATTTTCAACATGTGAAACCTGTATCTTAGGAAAGCAAGTTGCTACGCCTTTTCCAAAAAGGTCTGAGTCGAAGAGTGAAAAATTACTTGAATTAGTGCACTCAGATGTTTGTGGCCCAATGAGAGTGAAATCTCATGGTGGTGCTTCTTATTTTGCAACGTTTATCGATGATAAATCTAACTGGGTAGAAGTTCATTTTCTAAAACATAAAAGTGACGTGAAAAAGGCTTTTGAAACATTCAAAGCATTAGCGGAAAACCGTCACGAAAAGAAAATCAAAACTTTGCGGACAGACAATGGCCTGGAGTACTGCGGAAAAGAGTTCACAGAAGAAATGCGCATCGCAGGGATAAGAAGAGAACATACCGTAGCAGAAACTCCAGAACAGAACGGCAAAGCTGAACGCATGAATCTCACGCTGGTGGGGATGGCAAGATGTATGCTGTTGGAGTCTGGCTTACCAACAAGTTTTTGGGCCGAAGCGATTGCCACAGCTGCTTACATCAGAAACAGATGTCCATCAAAACAGCTGGAAGAACAAACCCCTTATGAAATTTGGTTTGGGCTAAAACCATACATAGGACATTTCAAGACGTTTGGTTGCAAGGCATATATGCTGAATAAGGCCCCAAATAAAGGAAAGTTTGACCCAAGATCCAAGGCAGGTATTTTTGTGGGTTACTCTACTGAATCGAAAGCGTATCGAATTTGGGACCCAGAAAAACAAAAAATATTGAGAAGCCGAGATGTAAAATTTTTGGAAAATTTTGAAACTGTCAAAGTTTCGGATGAACAAAAGGAGTGTGCGAACTTTGAACCTTCTTACTTATATGTTGATAACAGTGTGAAAGACCCTATTTCTAATGCTGATGGACATGTAGATATAGTTCAAGAAAGTGATCCCATTGATCCTGATAGGCCTATTGAAGTCAATGAGAATTACCTCAAATCAGAAAATTTAAGCAAAGACTGCACAGTGATTGAGAATAAGAGGGGGCCTGGTCGACCTAAATTGATTAAAACAGGAAAGCCGGGACGACCAGCAAAACATTTTAATCTGGTTACGCCAAAACCTGAAAGTGCGAGCTTGATGTATGAAGAGGCAGTAAATCCATCTGTACAAGAAGCCTTAGAAGGACCTTATGCAGCTGAGTGGCAGAAATCGATGGAAGCTGAGTTCAACGCTCTGACACACAGCAAGGCCTGGACATTGAAACCACGCCCAAAAGATAAAGCTGTCATTGGTTGTCGGTGGGTACTCAGAACAAAGTATGGGCCAGACGGTAACGTCGAACGCCGGAAAGCTCGGTTGGTAGCGAAGGGCTATAACCAACGCCCAGGGATTGATTTCCATGAAACATTTTCACCTGTTGCAAGACTTAGCTCAATAAGACTAGTTGCTGCCCTAGCAGCTGAGTTAGGCCTTACTTTGTATCAGCTTGATGTTGTAATGGCCTACATAAATGGAGATCTTGACGAACAGATCTATATGGAACAGGCGGACGGTTTCATTACCCCTGGAATGGAGCGTCTAGTTTGTTCACTCGAAAAGTCCATATATGGCCTAAAGCAGTCGGGCCGACAGTGGTTCAAAAAGTTGCACGAGAGACTAGAAATTTTTGGACTCAAACAATTAGATTGTGACAAGTGTGTGTACCACATGAATGATGGTTGTGTGACTCTTATCGTGGTTGTTTATGTAGATGATTTGATCATAGCTACAAACAGTAAAGAAGCCTACACAAGATTGAGAGACGATTTGTCTCAAAACTTCCAAATGAAAGACTTAGGAAAGCTGCACTACTGTCTTGGAATTGAATTCAAACAAGATGAAAATTCAAAGTTGGTCACTATGTCACAGAAATCGTACATAGAAGATGTTCTCAAAAAATTCGGAATGCAAGACTGCAAACCGGTAAATACCCCATTAGATGGAAACAGCAAATTATCCAAAGCCATGGAGCCATCTACGAAGGAGGAGGCAGAGGAAATGAGCGAAGTTCCGTACCAGCAACTCATCGGTTCTCTGATGTACCTCGCAGTATCTACACGACCAGACATTGCGTATGCGGTGAGCTCTTTGAGCCAGTACAACCTAAACCCCGGAAAAGGACACTGGGTTGCAGCGAAGCGCGTCTTACGATACTTGAAAGGTACGAGCAACCATGGACTAGTCTACAAGAGATCTGGCGCTGAACTGATTGGATACGTGGATGCAGATTGGGGAGGAGCCCTTGATGACAGAAGATCATACACAGGCTACGCCTTTCAAGTGGCAGGCTCTGCCGTGACATGGGAGGCGAGAAAACAATCCACCGTGGCTCTTTCAAGCACTGAAGCAGAGTACATGGCTCTTACGGATGCAGCAAAAGAGACAGTTTACTTACGAAACCTGTTAAAAGAAATCGGGTTCTTGAGTGTTAATGCAATACCAACTCTTGTTTATTGTGACAATCAAGGAGCAGAAAAGCTCATGCATAATCCTGTGTACCACTCTCGTACCAAACACATTGACATTCGGCATCACTATGTGCGTGAAGTTTTTGAACGAGGCGAAATCAATGTGAAATACATTCCAACAAACAAGATGGTAGCTGATGTGCTTACGAAAGGACTGTTCGGACCAAGCCATCATCAGTGCATACAAGGACTTGGCGTGATAGACATTAATAAAGTTAACACGTGTTTGAGAGGGGGTGTTGTGTATAATAAACGAACATTCTCTTAACTAGGCCTGTAACAGCAAACACGGGTTCGGTAACTATTCTACTTTAAGATTTATGAAGCCACTCCTCTGATGACGTCACCAAAGCGTCTTACGTTGCAACGTCTTAGTTAGTTCCGGTCTATATCTCGAGTGGCGAGCATCTGCTCTTTGTTCTTTAATAGTTTATTATTCTTTCATAAATAAAACTAACATATCCATTAAATTTCAACAGTTGTTATACTGCGTATCTTGCCACACGTGGTAGACATATGAAATAGTCCGACTCTGGCCCCACTTGTTACGTCCTATGATATACTACCAATATTAGCCCCTCGTTGTGGAGATATAGATTACGTCTGGTATCCTAGCACTTTGTATTGGAGACCAAATGTTATGTCCCGTGATTAGTGATACTCGTGGCGGCGTTGTTAGCAACATGTCTTTCTTCCCATTTTTATCATTATTATATCTGAGGTTGAGTTTGTAATTAATATGATTAATGATTCTTGTCAGAAATAAGTTTATTAATGATTTATTCAACAATTCTAGACTTGCCACGTGGTTATGGAAATGATCATGATTACTTTGCCAAATGTCGCACTTATGTATAAATATATTTTTAAACACACCCACACTTACTTGAATTACGTATCTATTTAATGTTTAAAATATTTAAACGCAGGATTACATTGAATTATTTCGATAATACAAACTCCTCACACCTCAGTCCAATAGAACATTAGAACAAAGCTCTAAGAGGTTCCAAAACCGAAAGCGGCCTTTAGAACACTCCAATGGTTGATGCCTTCTAACTTCAGGGTGTTAACTTAACAACAACAAAAACTATTACATTCTTAGCTAGAATCTGGTTACTACTATAAATTAATAATATAGAATAAGTCGTATTTTAGGCATGAATAATAGAATATAAAATTCAAATAAAAGCAAAATATGTTTAATATATGAAATTAAGAGGAGAATATTTTCAATGCTTTCAAATATTCTTTAGGGTCATTACACAGTGTCCAAACAATAATGTTCTTAAATCAAATTAAGCATTTCAAAACTCGACAAATCTCTTTCGCTACAAAAATGATGAGCACATTCATATCTTAACTCAATGGACCTTTACACAGGAAGTACAGGTGTCTTTAGACAGTGTGGTTAAAGTTGGACAAGATCTCCACTGTACCTTCTTGCAAGAGTTCTCGGCTCTTATGATGATGGTCATTAAAATGTGTACAGCAACAGTAAAGAAAGTTAAAATTACACTTGAAGCCCAAACCATAGCCATGAAGACAGAAATGTCCCTTATTTTAAAGTTGTTGATAGCATCCAGAAGCAGGCCTGAAATGTATTTCAAGTTCGACTTGAGTAACTACGAGTTCTCAGCAATGCCGAAGTCATCGTTTGCTGCTAATGGGAGAATGCATCTGTGCCTTGCTAAGCACAAACTTATGGATACCATTGAATTGATACAAACAACACCTGGTTAAGAAAATGATGAAGATAATGCTAAAGCCCCTTCAGATTTGGAAGAGCATGGAGAGCTACAGGAAAAGCCTTAATAGTGGATAACAATGGCACTTCTTCACACTACCACAAACCTAGCCCAGTGAAAACATGCTGTAACCTCAGTGTATGCTTGGATTGCAATTACAGCGAGGTTCGTGTAGTTTTTAACTCTTACAACTTAGAGAACTCGGTGGAAAAGGAGATGAGAGTTATTCGGCAAAAAGCCTTGGATGAAATCCAGTATAAAATGGGACCAGAAATCACAATTGGCTGTACCTGACTCATGATAAGATAAAAGATGAAATGAGAGTTTCTTCCCAACCAGGTTCTTCAATTCGGAGTGAACAGTAGGTAAAAGTTTGTGGTCAGCCGGAAAGACAATGCAGCTTAATCACGTGGTACTGATGTATCTAGTCTATCAAGTAGTCAGGAGGAGGAGAATAAGATCATACCGGATGCTGCATACCTGGTGCAGAAAGGAATCCAAGACATTCGTGTGTTTTCACATCATACTGACGATGTGGTTTTAGATCTAAGACAATATCCCAAACTTACACCAGAGTTTGGAGTTTTTCTTGGCCAGGCTATGAAATTTTTGAGATATTGCCTATAGTAAAAGGTGGCCTATTTTCTGTTCAATAAAGTACATAGAAAATATAAATTAATAGCAAATAAAATAAAAATGGATGAAAAACTCATACTACGACTACACACTACATACATATTTGTGAATAGTACTACATTTTGTTTCTGATACAAACCAACAAGTATTTAAAATGTTTATGTGATTTATATTTTATCATTTGATGCAATATTATGTGAAAATAAAACCAAATATAATTGGGAAAAATAATTAATCTAGGTACCATGAATTGCTACCTAAGATAAAGAAAGAATATTAATTCACATTACCTTGAATAGTAGATGTGTTGAGCTCTTCTTGAATTAATTGCGAGGTTGGATTCGAAGTGTTGCTATTTGTTTCATTAGCTACTGTGACAATCTCTCCCTCATACAGCCGGTACAGCAGTTGCGGAATTACAATAAAACTAAAGCTAAAGAGAAATAAACAAGTTCCACAAAAAAAACTTAATGGGCTAGTTTTTTCTAATAAAAATAGTATAAATCACACACCCACACCCACACCTAAAATCATACTCAAAAGCAAACACAGATTTTAAGGGGTTTTGTAAAAGCCTAAAAACAATTCATTTTAAAGAGCAATTAAATGTTAGACATTATGAGTTAGTTCAAACAATATCCCAAGATTAAAAGCTCTCATAGCAGGTTAATTCTTAGCAAAAGCAGTTATCAAAATGACTAACCCGAAACCAGGTTTTTAGCAGACTTATACAAAAAGCACCCAACATGCTACCTCAGATAACAGATCTAATGAATTGAAACAACACCACCTAAACAAGAAGCTTCTAATGGAGTAGCTGTGTTAAACCTGATTCTATGGCAGTTTTCAGATAAAGCCAGAGGACCAGGGTCCAATTACTTTCCGGGTGTAATGTTTCTGAACTAACGCAGACAATACACACTTTAAGTAAAAAGTAAGAGGCATTCGAAACATAAAATAAGTGAAATATGGCATTTTATATTATTTCCTTGAGTATTTTTGTTTGTTTTGGCCACAGGCTTACTAGGCCTGTCGTGGCCTACACCTGAGTGTTGGGGCTGCCGCTTATAGGTCCTCAGGTAGACCTTCTCTTGGTGGTAACATTCCATAACTGGGGCTGTGGATGCTGGATGCTGACAAGGAATAAGCTCATCATCACCAACCCACCCAGCTGGCCAGACCCTGTTCCAAGCTTGTTGACCTAGTCTTCCAACCCACGTAGATGGCCAGACCCTGTTCCGAGCTTGTTGACCAGTCTCCCAACCCTCTCGCTCCCAGCCCACCCAACTGGCCAGACCCTGTTCCAAGCTTGTTGACCAGTCTACCAACCCTCTCACTCCCAGCTGGCCAGACCCTGTTCCGAGCTTGTTGACCAGTCTCCCAACCCTCTCACTCCCAGCCCACCCAGCTGGCCGGACCCTGTTCCGAGCTTGTTGACTAGTCTCCCAACCCTCTCACTACCAACCCACCCAACTGACCAGACCCTGTTCCAAGCTTGTTGACCAGTCTCCCAACCCTCTCACTCCCAGCCCACCCAACTGGCCAGACCCTGTTCCGAGCTTGTTGACCAGCCTACCAACCCACCCAGCTGACCAGACCCTGTTCCAAGCTTGTTGACCAGCCTACCAACCCTCTCACTCCCAGCTGACCAGACCTTGTTCCAAGCTTGTTGACCAGCCTACCAACCCTCTCACTCCCAGCTGACCAGACCCTGTTCCAAGCTTGTTGACCAGCCTACCAACCCTCTCACTCCCAACCCACCCAACTGGCCAGACCCTGTTCCGAGCTTGTTGACCAGTCTCCCAACCCTCTCACTCCCAGATGGCCAGACCCTGTTCCAAGCTTGTTGACCAGTCTCCCAACCCTCTCACTCCCAGCCCACCCAACTGGCCAGACCCTGTTCCAAGCTTGTTGACCAGCCTACTAACACTCTCACGCCCAACCCACCCAGCTGACCAGACCCTGTTCCAAGCTTGTTGACCAGTCTCCTGTCTCTCATCTGCACCTGACCTTGTTTCCACTGGGGTTCAACCCAACCTCCCCCAGTTACTCTGATCCTGGAGTAGATCGGTTGGAGGTGAGATCAGGACTAAGTAGGAGAGGCTTCTCGGAGACCACTAGGTAGGATCCTTGTATTTCGTGTCAACACCCCGTAGAAGAGTGGTGGAAGAATAGAGGAAGATGAAGGCATTTTACTAAACTGTCCCGGCCACAGATTGGAGGGAAACAGTTGATGATGATATGACGAGAAGTGAAATGGTTAGGATAAAATTAATATAATTATGTTTCAACTATCCAATCGTTAAAATCGCCAATTATTATCTTTTACTCTACTTATTACTAGCAAAATTCACGAGTGAGAAAAAACATACCTCAACACAAGCACTATGGTATTTAGGATGAACAGCCAACGAAGGAACCTGAAGTAGGTGGCAACACTGCTTCCAAAATGACCCTCTATGACCTTGAGGCTGCTGTACCATAATTCAAAGCTATATAGCACTGTCTTGATGGTCAGGTTGAACTGCAAAAAAATTTATAAAACTGGCTTTTAGGAACAAAACAAATAATATATCTTGTCATGTCTTGTTTAAAGAGTTCACATATTTCTCTACCACTAGTGATAAGTATCTAACATTTATTTTAACATCAATTAAAATGCGGTGTTTAAAACATATTCCTTGAGTATTAAAAATAGGAATTAGCACAGTAACAAAGCTCTGTTTAAAATGCAATATAGAGCTAAAGACACTTGTTAAGAAATAGTTATGCATGTGTATGACATTGTTTGGCTATAAATACCTTTTGCTTATTATTATCAATTATTTTTATTTGATTCTAAAATTCATTTAAAAAATTACTCATTTTTTATATGTATTGATTTTGGCCAGGTATAATAAAAGTCAAAATTGTTGTAACTTCCCAAAGAATGCAATGTTATCACTTATAACATAAAAAAATTGTTTTACATATGTTTAATGCGCAAAAATTTTGTATCCAAATTTTATTCCATAAATTTGTTTTTATTAGATTATATTTTGAAGCATAAACGAAATAAAAGACTTACATACGTTAAACTGGTACAGTATTGACCATAAAAAAAAATTGGATTTACTTCAGAAATGTTGTATTTATATCACTATCATTGTCAAGAACATTGAAATAAGGATTATATATTAATATTTAGCACCGCGTCTTACTACCGGTTCGGGTTATACGCTTTAAGTACTAATTACTCTAATGGATTGGGAAGATTGTATTAGAGGAAGTGAACCTCGCATTTGCGTAGAAGGAGAGTGGAAAACCATTTAGGAAAAACCACCCCCAGTTCACCCGACCGAGATTCGAACCTCGATCTCCCCATCCTAGGCAGTCGAGCTCAACACGACAAGTGTGTTAGCCAACTACGCCACCAAGGCGGGTGAAATAAGGATTAAATAATGGTACAGTAGCCCCACAGCTTCTTTGGTGCTGACTGACAGCTCACAGCTGACTTCTGACAGTCAACATTTAGGTATATACCTAAATTTTGACCGTCAGAAGTGACAGCTGCTAAACACATGTTTTTGCAGATCATCTGGTTCGGCGTAGGGATACGTAATTTGTTCTGGTAACTTTTTAAAGCCGTCAGTCAGCACCAAAGAAGCCATGGGGCTTTTTTGTAGTTGTTTATTTACCTTAGTCCAGGACATGCTCACTCTATACTTGAAACGTTTCCACAGACTGATGGGGCGATGTTTTGAATTTTGGCTCGCAGTCTTAAGTCTCTTTTTGATTATTCTCTTCATTGTGAGTGACTCTGGCATTTCTCTTAGTGTTTCCCTGTCATGGAAAATCAGTCTATTAAAAATAATATATAGCTTACATTTGTTTGTTTGTAGAGTCCAAGATGTCCCTCTTGTAATAGACTGGATTGCCGCTGATAAGAAGGTTTAGGTTTAAATCTCAGTTCATAGTTTATACAACAACAAAATTGTAGTACTGCAGTATCATCGGTTTATTTACTACTAGAGAGTCATCTTGCCACTCTAAATTTGTTAGCACACATTCCACAGCTGCTGTGACTGCCTGTTTCAGATAGGCTCTGCCTAATGTCAGGATCACATCAAATTAACGCTCACGTAGCATTAAAAATGTACAGTGTTTTATCATGTTGCACATAATGAGCTCGAGAAACATAAAGATGATAAATTTAATTTGTTCAAAAATAAATTATTCATTAAAATGGAACTTGGGCAGTTAGGGCTAAGTTAGGCTTCAAGTACTTGAAATAGAAGCTTTATTGGAACAACAAAATAAAGAGGTAAATGAGGCCACGATGTTTTGTTGTTCAAGAGAAATTAACAGAATATACCACAAACAAACAAATTAAGTAACAGTGTTTATGTTGCTTGCAGCATGAATGGCTGACAGGGACACGTGCTACACTTGTTTTCGTTTATTTTTAGCACCACGCCTTTCTACCCCTACTACTTACCCTAATAGTTTTAGGGAATGGGAAGGCTATATTTAGAGGGAGTGTACCCGCTTTCGCGTGAAGGGAGAGTGGAAAGCCATTTTGGAAAATTCCCCTCAGTACACCTGACCGAGATTCGAACCTCGATCTCGCCATCATAGGAAAACTAGAATACCATGAGAGTAGCGTGTTAGACCATTCGGACACAAAAGCAGGTGTGCTACACTTAATGTAACATAATGTGAAAGTTTTCTCCTGAACAACTCTTATGTTAAATGAATGTTACATAAATATTAAGTTAGGTGTATTGTGATGGATTGCACTTTTCATTTTCTTAAGCAAACTATGAAACATTTTTGTTTGAAATGTTTCTTTTCCCCGTTTTCCCAGCAGAACCGTCAGAGTTACATAAAAGGTGCAACTTTGTAAAAGATAGAAATAAAAATTACCTTACAAAGTAAAAAAAAATTGAAATCAGTTAAGTGTGTGCTGAGATATGAGTGGTTAAATAAAACCATCTTTAAATGGTTGCCATATTTGAAAGCTACTTATTTCAGATGTCCATCATGGATTTTCATGTTCCCTGGCAATGGGGGAATCACCTGTTCAAATGGTGTTTAATCCCTCCGAATTATACCAAATTCCACCAAATTGGTGTTCAGCTCATAGACTATAGTGTATTCTTTGGCAGTATTATTATTAGCACAAAGTTTTACTACCCGTTCGAATCTCTGCTATTATTACTATTATTATTATCAAAGGTTATTGTGAGATGAAATGGAGGACCTACAGTTTAACGTGGAATCCGAATCCACGGTGGAGGCCTGGCATTCCCCACATTCACAAGATGTCTTGTCAGAGGTGAAGGAAGGGTTTGGTAATCAGATCAATCTGTACTGGGAGCGAGGATTAAACCCTTGGCCTCCAGCACCTTACCCTTAGACCACCAGGTCACCTCTCTTAGGCAGTACAATCAGAGGGGTTAATATATAGGTAAAGATTAACAACTGCCTTTTTGACAACATAAAGCAAGACATTTATGGGAAGCAGCCCACATAAGCAAACCAACATGCGTGGCTGTGTAAGCATAGGACATAAATAAAACATGCAAACATAAATATTAAGTTTCCAAACCAGCTTATTATAGGAGGTTGAATTTAACACTGAATAAAGAGTTATGGAAAATAATTTAAATAAAGTGTTAGTTTAGGGTGTAAAAATAATATCATTACACTCCCCCTCAAACAATCCAAACAAGTAAATATTCATACATGCGAAGTTGCTCCGACACTGGGTTGTCCTCCATTAGTTCTGTATCTTTCTCCAACTCGCTGACAATCTTGTCTGCTTGAGTCTCGCTAGGCAAGCTCCTATATTCTTTTGGTCGCCGCATTGTCACATGTTTCCTGTTCGACTCGTCTCCAAGGATGTGGACTGTGACACAAACAACCAATAGAGCTATAATATACATTAGCAGACAAGAGAGAGGGAGAAATGGTTAAAAAGGGGGAGTGGGGAGTCCAGCTCCCAACCCCTAAAAAGGTTGCTGTAGATAAGGGTGTGTTAAAAATATTAATTAATCAATATTTAGCACCGCGTCTTACTACCCGTTCGGGTTATATGCTTTAAGTACTATTTACGCTAATAGATTAGAATTTGGGAAGATTGAATTAGAGGAAGAGAACCCGCATTTGCGTGGAGGGAGAGTGGAAAACCATTAAGGAAAAACCACCCCCAGTTCACCCAACCGAGATTCGAACCTCGATCTCCCCGTCCTCAGCAGTCGAGCTCAACACGACAAGCGCGTCAACCAACTACGCCACCGAGGTGGGTTGTTAAAAATATTGTGCAGTGTTATTTTAGTTTTGCAGCTCAGTGTGTGGTGTAGACTAGTGTCACTTATTTTTTTGTGTGGGTTAGACTGGTTTGCTTATCCTGAATGCTAGATGTTGTTTGCTAAAATAACACTATTAGTCTCCCAGTAAATTATCAATACAATCTAGCCTTTCATTTTAAGTAGGAAGAACCTTTTGGAAAATGCAAACTTTTTTTTTAGGTCAAAACTGATAAAAACATGTTACTATATTAATAGTATTAGTTTATTGGTATTGACATTATGTGACAGCTGCAGACCACATGACTAGACGTATACAAGTTATATAAACATTCTATTTTATTAGTTAGCATCACGTCTTACTACCTTTCTGGGTTGTGAGCTTAAGTACTAATTACGCTAGTTGGGTTAAGAATTAGGAAGGTTGAATTTAGAGGAAGTGAACCTGCATTTGAGCGAAGAATGAAAAACCACCCTCAGTTCACCCGACCAAGATTAGAACCTCGATCTCCTCGTACTCCGCAATGTATAAAATACTATAAATAATAAAGATTTGGGGAAACTCGTAAACAAAGGTACATAATATAGCCCTAAGTTAATATGGTATATTATGAATTTAAAAAATATTTTTTCTGCTAATAAAATGTTATTCTCCACAATTGAGTCAAATGTGCACACAACTAGATGCTATTAAGTCTGCAAGCTTGAACTAAGTGGGTTATTAAAGGGATGCTATTGTGAAATTGTGACATTTTTAATAAATGTAAGAAAAATATACTATTTAAAATCAAATAAAGAGTGAATATCTAAAAACATATGAAATATGTTTAAGTCAAAGAGTAAACACATTAGGTTACTAAGAATGAATCCAGGATTGAGTTTCCCGAAAAAAATATTTGATCTGTTTTTAATTTTTATCATCTTGGTAATAATTTTAGATATATTTTTTTTATTATTATACTTAGACCGACATAGAACATTTGTTTTTTTAAATAACTCAAATTTACTTTTAATCAAATAAGTTAAAAATTAAGCTAATACCTTAAGAACCCACCTCAAGTAATGAATGGAAATATTTGTACGTTCAATGGTAATGTATCTCGCATTTAAAAAACTCATTACTTAATTAATAACCCCTCTCACCAATAAGGGCACAACCATACATATGGCCAAAACACCAAACCATATTATTTATGGGTGACCAAAAGTCACTCACTTGAATGACCTGATTGTTGTCGTTAGGCAGTGATTGATTATATATATACAGTCCAGGTTCCATAGTAAGAACCTTATCTGACAGCTAGAGAATTGACTAGACCTCTAGTTCCATGTATTCATGTCAGGCAGGTTGAAACTCTTTGGTCCGGCATGTTTTGAATCTGCCACTATTATTTGAGGTGTTGCCACTAGGACGGTGCTATTAGCGATACAAAGGCGCCCAACTGTTTACATCCGCCACCGAATGTTTTGTCTATACATTCTTGTTTTGTCTTATATTCTGGATGTATTATTTTTTGTTTAAAGCTTTATTCTACCGTGTGGGTCCTATCAATAAGTATCCCTGGTAAAGTAATATGGAAAGGCTAGCGTCTGGGAATAAGGGATACAGGGTTCTGTGGTCCGGTATTTGTCAGGTCCTAAGGGTGCTGTTCTAAAGAATTTCAATCTGTACCTATAAAGTAAAACTAGATAATAAAAGCAAAAAAGCTATGTTTATATTTTCTAAAAGACCTGTACAGTGATAATTGGCCTGCAGTATGAACGCAGTAGTCTGAGTACTGTCTTAGGCGCGGCAGAAGGGAGCGCAAGTGTTATTACAGATTTTATAGAATTAAATTTTTTTTTGTTTCTCCAGTGGCAACATAGATTTTAGTTTTCTGCACATGCTCATATCAACAGATCTTGAATATATGTCAAGGGCGTCCTGGAATTTTGTCAAAACCTTTTCTCTTTATTTAAAAAGTTTTGACAAAATTTCAGGACACTGTTGACAGATATTCAAGATCTGTTGATACTAGCGTATGCAGAAAACTAAACTCTATGTACTGGAGAAATATTTGATTTATTTTTGCCAAAAATATCTAAAATTTCTCACGCTCCCTTCTGCCCTTAGGCCCCTACGCCGAGACCCACCCATATTGCGAGAAGGCAGGTCGCTGATGATGTTCTGACACGAGTCTGTGCCGAGGATCTGTCCGCCGCC
Organism: Timema shepardi; assembly: GCA_902151425.1. Taxonomy (NCBI): domain Eukaryota; kingdom Metazoa; phylum Arthropoda; class Insecta; order Phasmatodea; family Timematidae; genus Timema; species Timema shepardi. The sequence goes on along the minus strand of CABFVX010004428.1, from coordinate 25,019 downwards.
ATTGTTCAGGTGACCAAAATCCTCGTCGAAAGGGTTGTACAAGCCCTGGGTAACCAGAGTCTCCATGGAGAGTTGGGGCTCTGCCGCTGAACTTGTCGCGCTGGATGGGCGCTCACGTAGTTCCACTACAAGTAATGCGGAAATAACAGGGCATAGGTTTAAAAGATGTGTCACATGACCCTTTGCATCATAAACAAGATGTTCTACCTTAGATTAACCTAATGTAGCTTGTCCAAGATATCAATTATATGGAGATAGGAGACAGAAATCATCACTCAAGAATGAAATTTATATAAGTCAATACTTATAACTAGGAGTGGATTCATAGGCACCAAAAATGTTTGAAAGAAGCATTAAAAATATGGGATCTAGGCATTAGAATAGGCACCTAAGGGGGGAAAAAAGCACACAATAGGCAATGTAAAATTGATTTACTACCTACTATTTTATTACCGACAGACAATTTACACTACTGTTTTTTATCACCACATCTCACTACTCGTTAGAGTTAAATGCATATTTTGTACTAACTACGCTAATATGTTATAAGTTTGAAAGGTGGAATTTGGAGGAAGTGTATCTGCACTTGCATGGAGGGAGAAGGGAAAACTTATTAAGTGCATCAAACCAAGATATGAATCTTTATCTCCCTTCATCGGCAGCCCAGTCTAAAAGAAGTTGCTGTTTCCTTCCCAAGATGTCTGCCACTGCTTGCATGGTTCTCCACCCAATCTACGATACATGTAAGCTATTTAGCAAGTGTCGATTTTCAAACTCACTCCAAACAAGTATGCAACCACTTATAATCTCTGAGAAAATGGACTCTCTCTTTCAGCAGTAAATCCCTAATGTATGAAGAAGATAGAGGCCAAAGGCACTTACTTATTCATATAATAGGTAACTATAGGCACTATATCATTAACATATTGTGTTTGTAATAGCATGGAATGCATATGTATCTCAACTTCCTATGTTTTAAAATCAAGGGAAAGAAAAGTCATATATGCAAAATCCTGTTCCTACTTACAGTACTACTTTTATCATTTATTTATATTTTTTGGCTTCTTAATTTTCTTCCAAAATAGTTTTCCATTTCTCCTCCATGCAAATGCAGACACACTTTCTCTGAATTCAAATCTTCCTCATCCCTAACTCATTAGCATAATTATAACATATGTGTACAGCCTGAACAGGTAGTAAGACACATTGCTAAGAAACACTAAATAAAGGTGCAAAAAATAGCAGTATAGATCCTAGAAAATATAATCAATACTGCATGAGTAATTAAAGAACTAAATTAAATAATGTATCAATGTGACAGGTTGTCCAAGCAGAATAAAGCACGTCCTAACATTATAAATCTAGTACGATTATTTGCTGTTGCTTGTATAAGGAGAATGAATGCTGATTAAAGAATACTATTACACACACTTGCGCCAATCCCATAATAAAACTAAATAAACATGAAAGGTAATTAATTCTGCAATGAACAAACCTAGCTCTGAACATAATAATTATATTCCTAAAATCAGTCCTAACTATGATAATAAGATTAATATATACTACACAAGATGCCATATGTAGCAACTTCAATGCATTCTTTATTAGAATCTACTGCACAGAAACTCGGTGACAACATAAATACCGTATTGATCCTGCTGATTATATAGATTAATTAAACTACAAAATTCTGACTATACCTTTATATCTGACAGACGAGAAAGGGATTCTTGGTTTTATTGATTCGAACCAAGTAATTCAGGAACCCATCTCTTTAATAATTGCTCAAACAAACAAATAAAACAAGGCAAGAACCCTGTTGCTATAGTGTGATTTTGGTAGGAAGAACAGTAAAAGTTAGTTACTAAAGTTACTAAAACAGTTTTAATAAATGCATACATCAAGTCATGTTATCTGCAACTGTCACTTTTGATAAATATTATCAATATCTATAGAATAACACAAATAACAAAGTAAAATGTTAATTGTGTTGGCCGCAAAGAGATATATTTGAAATTTCTCGGCTGTTCTTCCAACCAAAATTAAGGTATAGATGGATTACAAGTTATTAGTTAGTAAATCATTCATTGAAAGATATATTCCAAATATTTTTAAGATAGCTAAAGTTATTCCTATTTACATAGGTGCATGTGATATGTGTGATCCCAATAGCTACAAACCTATTTCTATTACATCGGCTGTACTAAAAATAATGGAGAGAGTTGTTGGAAAAAAAGGCTAACAAGTTATCTGAAGTGAATTAATTTTTTCAAGTCTGGACAATATGGGTTTAACACACTCATTGCTTGCAGTGATTTGGTAGACCAGAATATTGAAGCTCATTTTATTGATTTAAAGAAAGCCTTTGATTGTATATGCCGTCTAATATAGGTGTAGAAATAAAGGCACTAGACTTGTTTAAATGCTATTTGTCAAATAGGAAACAATATGTGTCTATTGAAGGTCGCATCTGAAACAATTAACTGACAGTGTACTGCAATGATCGGTTCTTGGACTACTTTTTACTATTCGTGATCTGCTACAGGTACACTCACCGATACAAATCCAACTTTATGCGGATGACATGTGTTTCTTTTATAGTGTGGCTATGGTCAAGGACATCAAAATATTTGAGTCTAATATCACTCTTCTAAACAACTGATTTAGGATAAACTAGTTATTTTTAAATGTAGACAGGAGCCACTATGTAATAATTAATAAATATATACTAAAACAAAATAATGAAACTAACCTTCCAATTAGTTATTGAAATAATCTTCTGAAACAGATTAGTCAAGCATAATATTTAGAGAGGACTAATTATTGATTGAGTTTAGTTCTGGGAACCTCACATAGCATAGGTATATTGATAATAAAATTGTACCGGTAGCAGCTATATTAAAAAACCAGGGGTACCAGGGATGCAGAATATGTTCCAAGGAGGTTCAAGGGAAACTAAAGCAGTCCTGGGGAAGTTTGAGACAGCGAGAGATCCAACCATTGTGTTAAAGTTTTTAGTAGCTAGCTACATTCTGGTTTTGTATTATGAAATGTTTGTATGAAAATGTTATGTTCTGGGGAAGTATTGGGTCCCTGAAAATATTCTGCGACACTGTTTAAGGACTATTTACTTTTCACTTGTTCACTCACATTTTAGTTAGTACATTAATGTTATAATGGGGGTATGCAAATATCATTTACCTTAAACAACTTTTGATTCTTCAAAACAGAGCTATAAAATCTTCCCCATACCCTTTATTCACACCAATACATATGAAATGCAGAGGTAAACTAATATTACCTTATCTTCATATTTTAATGAGATTGATGCCATATGCAGAGGAAATAATTAGGCATCATAAGCGTGGATTTCACCAAAATAGTTCAATTAAAGATCGGATGTTTATTATTTGACAAATCTTAGAAAAAAGTGGGAATACAAGATGGTTGATATAAATAGATTATGAAAAGCCCTACAATTCAGTTAAAATAAATAAATTATATAAAATTTTAGTTAAGTTTGGGATACCCAAAAGAACTGGTCAAGCTAAATGAGGTATGTTTGACTGATACGCATGGCAGGGTATGGGTTGAATTTTACTTATCAGATACTTTTGAAATACATAATGGGTGGAAACAAGGAGATGCACTATCCCCATTTATTTTTGTTCTAGCCTTGGAGTAGGCCTATGCTATTAACATGATGAAAGAGAGTGGGGAAGGAGTGACATAAAATGGTAGTTTGCAGCTACTAGGTAGGATATGTACCTCAGAGATGATTTAGCTTTATAGAGCAATAGCAAGGAGCGATGCAAGAAATGCAGAAATTTTATCAAACGCTAGTAAGAAAATAAGTTTAAAAGTGAATGCTGAAAAGACTAATCATATGATTAAACAGCGAACACAGAATGGGGACAATAATTTAGAAATTACTCCGAATAACATATCATAAACTGACAGGGCTAGTGAGTTAAATATTTAAGAACAATTTTAATTATCAATAACAATATTAGATTGGAAACTAAGAACATAACAGGCTACCGCCGGGAAATGCATGCTATTTGTTGGTCGGTTAGTTGTTGACTTTTGCCTACTGTCAAGGAATGTAAAGCTCGGAATATATACAAACAATAATTTTACTGGCCATTCTCTATGGATGCAAAACATGGTCTCTTACCTTACATTATTGAAACCAATTTAGGGTGTTAAAAAAAAAAGTACTGTACTTAAAATGATATTTGGTCCAAAACGGGATGAGGTTATTGGCGAGTAGAGGAGGTTACATAATGATGAGTTATAAATCCTGTAAGCCTACTCATCACATGACACTGTTAGGATAGTTAAATCTCGCAGATTACACTGGGAAGAATGTGCAGTTAAAATAGGAGATTCTAGAACCTATATTCAGGGTAATGATTGGCAAACTCATTGGAAAGAGATCATTGCGAAGACCTAGACAGAATAGGGAGGATAGCATTAGAATAGACCTGTAAGATATAGGGTGGACTGGATAGAACTGGTTCAAGATACTTTTGTAAGTCCAGCAATGAACATTCAAGTTCCTAATGCCATAGAGTAATTAAGACAAGCAAATCTACTATATGAGGTACGGTAATGGTTATTTTTTTCCAAAATTAGTAATAGATTAACAGCGTGATTAAATCTTAGAAAAAAACAATAACATAAGTTTTTCCACCAGAAGCGTCAATAATTTAGTTAGCACAGTCCACTACGGTCTTAAATCAATTTGTGGCATTGGAACTAGGCTCCTAAATAAAATACCAGGGTATATAAAGAGTCACAGGATGCAACATAAAAATCATACTTTTTAGGCAAATTTATCTCTAAAAAAACTTGCAAATCACAAAATTAATCAGTAGCACTAAACTCACCAAAAAGAAGTGATTAATCCAATTATACTAATTTAAGCATATTAAAAAACTTTGCTTTAGTGAACCATTAAAAACTAAATTCGCCTAAGTGATGCAGTAATAAAATATGATTTTTTTGTAGCATAAGATGATGTGATATAATAAGGGATAATGGATCAAACGATATGTTGGTCCAGTATTTTTTTGTTTTGTGAGTTTTTTAAAAGTTGTAAAAATAGAAAAATTTCAAATAAATATTGTGATAGTATCATTGGATTTGCCATTTCCTCGTGAGTATGGTATTAGATTTTCAATTGTGTGTTATCTTTAGTGAAATACAGTGTTTTATATGACAAGGTGCTCACACATTATTCTCAAAGTCTCTCCCACAACAGTCATTTAAAATAAGGGTAACGAAGTGAGCTTAAGAAACTGTTTTGGAATTATATCTTAACTAGAGTCAACTTTGTTGTATTGATCAAATAGTATGTGTATAGATATTAATGGCCTATCTTGAAATTAGTTACCAGTATTTATAACCTTTCTAAATGTATAGTTTTGGCAATTTTGTTGCCTTATATTTAAGTAGGGTCCATACTGAATTAATAAAATGTTCCCTCTATATAAATCAGTACTTCTCCATTAACAGAAATGCTCGGAATTAGGGCCTGATATTGTTACTATTGACACCAAAATGTCAATATTATTTATTTCCTTTGTATTTATTACTTGTTATTTAGACTTTAAGTAAGTTTTGAGCCCTATATTTTCCACTAATTTCTAATTATTTAATCTCAGTACCGGTAAATCAATAAGGCCAAATTAAATTGGATCTGCAAAATTGTTATGGGCTGTATCTGAATAGTTAAGTACCCTTGACTTGATGCATTCTTGATGAATGTACACTTTTCAGGCACTTGATTTCGAAGACTGCGATAGACTATTTGGACGGCAAACTATCCTTCACACACCCTTGAGTCCGCAGTGCTGCTTCCAATTAATGAGTTTAGAAACTATTTTAAACACTATCTATCAGCCCGCTATCACAGATCACATTACTCTAAGAGCTCTATCTTCCTAGCAGACGAAAACAAAAACAATTGCCGTGAAACACCGCAACAAGGGCGTGTCAAGAGTAACTTGCTGTCGCCCTTGGACTCAAGGGTGTGTGAGGGGTGCAACGACACACTTCGTGACTATTGGGCCGGATCTACACTTGATCACGTGGTTGCCGATGCAACTATCAAGTGAACGTCAAGGGTCGACGGCGCGTGAAGTAGACTATTTGGATAAAGCCATGCATGGTGTATGAAAGTGGTGACAAAAATGAATGGGGTGAATACTGTCAAGGTTTTTTGATCGGCCCGCTAGCAAACTATTTTTACGAATATACCTTTTATGTGTCAAATGAAATCCTGTGTACAGTCATCACAATAGCCTATATCAGTTTGTGATACATATGAATTAAAAAATTAGTTTAAGATCATTAGCAAACTTACGCCTTTCCACTGGTAAACTCTCCCTGGAGTTTGGAAGGTTTCTCTTCATTTTTAACTAATTTTGTGTATCGTTTACTTAAACAATCATTAGCCTATATTAATCATTTGTATATCTGCTAAATGGTGTACAAAATATGACAATATGTGACTCATGTTCTTTAATTTCCTGTTATCAAGATAACATTGTGAGTTATAAGCAAACACAGTGCATTAGAATTGCGTTTCCACGAGATAAGACTTTCTTTGATAGTATCTGATAACTGATAATTGACATATTTTATAGATAAGAGATAATAATTTAAATAATTTCAAATAGGTTATTTGTATTTGCAATTATCATAACTTTATTAAGTCAGTGGTGCCACTTTACTTGTACAGTTGGCTTATATTTTCTCAACGTTGTCGACAAATTCTCTATTGGTGGAAATGTAGCCCAACCCAAAGTCTAGCTTTATCTGGCAACTAACTAGCTCCAGTGAAAAGACATTGAAACTATAAAGCGCTAGTATCTTAACATATTATCACGCACGCAATTCAAGTTTGTGACACAAACCTTTAATTTTACTGTTTTAGGTAATATGGGGACCATATAAAATCATAAATAGATTTAAAAAATAATCTTATTACTAACTAACACTTCAACAATAGTAATAATTGTTTGCTAATGATTGTAAAATTATTTAAAATTGTTGGTAATGATATATTTACCTCACACAAACTAACTCTGTGCGCTAGTGGAGTGGAGGCTAGAGGGAGTGAACCTTATTTATATTGTATTATATTATAAACGATGCTCGGTTGATATACCCTACGTAAATAGTAAGCTCAAGAAACTAGCCAGTGTACAAAGTAAAATAAACAGGAGAATTAAATGTGATCTCCAGGTATTTATAATTTGACAAACACTTTATATCCAGTCCATGTTGAAAGTCCCAAAAACCTAATAAAATATTGTAAACAAAGGCGAGACTAGGTGGATGATCTTAAGAAAACATAGGGTAATAGCTAGTAAAATACTAGTATCAGAAAGTGATATAAGCATTTGACCATAGGCTAAAAAGCCTATTTATTCTCAGATAATAAAAATGTAAATAGGGTAAACAAGTTGGGTAAATACAATAACGAAGGATATGCATGAACCCTTCAAAAATATTATATTCTTTTGATAACTTATGCCTGTGCCAGAGCATAAGAATTACAAATATTGAAGGTTAACATGTGCCATCCTGGCTAATAAATGACAAATGATAGTAAACAAATAGGTGAAACTTCATTAATTCTAGCGTCGATATCTGGGGGAAAAGTATATATGGTCTCGACAGTCTACAAAATTCAACAGCTAAGATGTCAATATGCAAACACAAACCAATGTCAGATAGACACACGCTATAAACATACAGTAGTGGATTTAGGTTTGAGGACGCCCTAGGCCCGAGACGATATGGCGCCCTTTTTTTTTGTAACAGTATATATATAAACATATATATACATATATGTGTGTGTGTATATAAAATAATGAAAATAATAACAATAATAATAAAAAATCTAATTCAGGTATAAATTAAACATAAAATAAACTTTAAAATTTGGTCTTACAGTTTACAGAAAACCCAATCGATTTTTAATTTTAGTCATCTTAAAAATTTTGGCGCCCCTCAAAATTTGCCACCCTAGGCCCGGGCCTCACGGGCCTGAGCCTAAATCCACTACTGTAAACATAATGAGTTAGCACACACTAAAATACAATCAAATAGGGTCAAAAAGCTCTCACCCAAAAGTGAATCTGCACTATACACCCAAAATCTAAGATATACACTAAATTGAAAAAACTTTAACAATAATAAAGTATAATCAAAAATAACTCAACATTATAAAAAATAGGAGAATTCTGCTCCCTACTGTACACTCAACTACTCTAACCAAAAGCGACATCAACTATCCTGTTGATGTTCCCTAGTACCAGCCATAGGAAATTAATTTAAATTCATAATAGAAAATTTAATAATTCTAACAAGACAATTATCAGGAATGATATCGTTCCAGAAATTATTTATAGAAGTCATACCTAATTTAAATTAACCATTAAATGACACGTTACAAAGACTTACTTTTTGCTCTGGCATTTTAAACAGAGTTTATAAAATAGAATGACGGCATAAAACGCGAGCTATCTTTACGTGAAATAAAAATAAAAATCAGAAGTCCGACATCTGACTGAGACCAAAAATAAATTTATCATGAAGAAACTTCCCAAAATGTAATCTATATATATATACACAAAAATTGAGCTGAAACTTAATTTTAACATTGCCCCACATAGTTTTGAAAAGTTAGACCAGATGAATTTTCAATTTTAAAAAAACATTTAAAAAAACAAATTGGCCGAAAAATAATTTAAACTTACATTGACCACAGTCCCTACAACTTGATGGAGATCAAAGAGTAAATTACATATATGAACACTGGCTTTTGAAGAGTAAATCTCAGCGGGGAAATTTTGTGGGAGAGAACACATGATACCAATCTTGATGTGGTCATTAATATCCACTCACAAAGCGATTTTATGCAGACGCAGGCGTACTGCTATTTTCGTCCGGTGATCCGTGGGGGGGGGTACACAGTCAGAAGAAATTATCACTTGCTTCCTCTAGCTCACACGCTTGCGCATTGACACTTTGGTGGGGGTATTATGATACTTCAAACACACAGTTAAAATGTGTTCGTGTTCACCCCATACAGACGGGTGATGTTTCTCAGGTTGACGTGAACTGGAAGGGCGGGATCCAACAATGAAATGGGATAAGTCCATGATATGTTCGGTGATGGCAGGGGCACACACACAA